>AZIM01002727.1:24359-38267 GCA_000516915.1 Ophiophagus hannah | reverse complement strand
ATAACAAAGTTAGGAATATGACCAGTATTACAATAACAACCTGGAAAGGGAAAAACTGATTTCAGGCTCATCAGTGTCCATCGCTTCTCCAGTGGGCCAAAAAACAATAGAAGGAATGTTGAATATGGAAAAAGCAAGTAACACCACTAATATGCAAACGATGCAAGCAACATTGCAGCCATCCAGGAAACTATGCTCAAAATGCAAGAGACAATGATAAACAATCACACAAATATGAAGACAGAAATGGGAGAGATGAAGGGCAATATTCAAAAATTGGATGAAAAGATAGGAACAATTCAACAGATAGAGACGAACGAACAAAAAATAAAGAATATAGAAATTAAAGCTGAACAAACAGATAAGAGACTGGAAGGGATGGACAGAAAAGTAACAGAGATGAATAGAGATTTGGAAGACTCGATCATCCATCTCAAAATGGAACGTGCAGCATTTTATCTGAGGTTCCAAAATGTACCAGAAACTAAGGATGAAGACCTAGGAGCCATAATGTCCCAGTTAATAGCAGAGGCATTGCAGAGGGACCAACAGGAGATAGTGAAAGAATTAGAAGAGATTTTTCAAATTCACACAAACTACGCAAGAAGAAACAAGTTGCCAAGAGAGGTCCATATTAGGTTTGCTAGGAAAAACGTAAGCGATATTGTGTATAGAATTACAAAGGATGAGCCAATGGTGTAGAAAGAAAAAGAGATTACGACCCTGAAACAGATCCCGAGGTGGGTGAGAGAGTTAAGGAAGGACTATAGATCTCTGGCGATACTCCTGAACAAATGAAATATCTGGTTCCGATGGCTGGTCCCTGAGGGAATGCTGGTGACGTGGCAAGAAAGAAGAGTAAAAATTGATAGTATTGAAAAGGTGCAAGAATTTTATGACCAGTTGGTAAAAATAGAGGAGGAGGGGAGCAGCAAAGAAGAGTTGGAAAGAAAGAGTCAAGAGGACCAACAAGAAGACCAACAGCAGGGAACATGGGAAACAGATCAAGAAGAGAGAAGTAAAGAAGAGAGAGAATACCCAAGGAGAGAAGGACTAAAAGTAAGACCCCAAAGAGAAGCAAGGACCAACAGAAGATTTAGGTAGACCTAGGACTGATGATGGAAGAAGAAATTAAATTACTCTCAATAAATATCAACGGATTAAACTCCCAGATTAAGAGAAAACAAATACTAAATAAATTAAACAAAATGTTGACATTATATGTCTACAGGAGGTACATATATTCAAAAACAACACAGAAAATATTTGGACTACCCCAAGTTAGGTGTATTATTCAGAGCATTGGCAGATCAAAAGAAAAGGGGGTAGCAATTTATGTAAAAAAAGGGATAAATGCAAAACAAATTTATGCAGATGAACAAGGCAGAATTTTAATGATACAAATCAACTTACATCAAAAACAATTAATACTGGTGGGGATATATGCCCCTAATGACAATCAGAAGAAGTTCTATAACAGATTATATAATAGTGGAAGTGAAGAAAATATTTGCTTAATAGGGGACTTCAATGCCATTGTAGACGTAAAAAAGGATTATGTTAGCATGGAAGAGATTAGGAAGGAAAAAAAGAGAACTCTACCAAAAACTTTCATCGATTTAACAAAAGAGACCAACTTGGAAGACATATGGCGGAAGAGAAACCCAAATGAGAAGAAATTTACATTTGATTCTAGTCCACAAAAATCCTAGTCGAGAATTGACATGGTGTGGGTGAATGGGGCAATTGAGAATGATATTAGTGAAGTAGAAATAATGCCCAATATATGGGCTGACCATAGCCTGGTGAAAATTACATGGAGAGGTCAAAGCAAAAGGAAAAGGAGATGGATACTAAACTCACAAATAACAAAAGAAAAAGAATATATTCGAAGAATTAAGGATGAATTAGAGATATTTTTAAGGTTAATCTAAAACAACACACTAGTTTACAAAATCTATGGGATACCACAAAGGCTTTTGTGAGAGGTATATCAATAGTTTATATAGCTAAGAAAAAAAGAAAAATGGAAGAAACAGAATGAATTACAAGAAAGGATTAAAAAAAATTGAACATGAACTCCAAAAAGTTCCAAAAAATATGGAACCTAAGAAAGAAATAGGGATGATTAGACATAAATTAAATTTGATAGCTACAGAGGAAAATGCATGTAATTTAAAAACTGTTAAACATAATTGTTTTGAATCAGCAAATAAGCCAGGCAGGTGGTTGTCCCATAAATTAAAGATAGAGAAAGATAAAAGACTAATCCAGCAACTTAAGGATGAGGAAGGAAAAGTATACCATCAGATGGAGGAGAAAAAGAAAATTGTGCAAAGGTATTTTGGCAAGCTTTATAAGCAAGAAGTAGTTATGGAAGAAAACATTAGACATTATTTGAAGGGAAAGGGGCGTTGGTAGACTTACCAGTGAACGCTCTTTCTAGACACACTGTGAGAGAGTCCATCATTGGGTATAACTCCGCCCTCTTATGAGGTTGAGCTGAGTCTGCCACTATAAAAAGGCCAGCCTGCGCTGAGAGCCCCAGCTTTTCTGGCGAAGTATCTTGACAGACTAGGATTGTCTCTGGAATACAAACAAACAGTATGAGCGTACAAATGCCCCCCTCCCCGAGAATATTAGACCAGACAGCCACAGGGTGGGGCTGGACTCTCTCGCAGCATGTCTAGAAAGGGTGCTCACTGGTAAGTCTACCAACGCCCCTTCTCCGTCACGCTGCTCGAGAGTCCAGCATTGGGACATACCAAAGCCTGCATGCCCAAGGGGGGGGGGAACCGGCTGGTTCTCTTAATCCAAATCAGTAACAACCCACTGGAGTACCCTCTGTCCAAATGCTGCTTGTGCAGATGCAAATGTGTCTAGCCGGTATTGTTGGATAAACGGGGAAGACGAGGTCCATGTAGTGGCTCTACATATTTCCTCGATTGGAGCCTGTGTGGCCCAAGCTGCCGAAGTCGCTGTGCTCCGGGTAGAGTGTGCAGTCAGTTTCTTGGGAGCTGGCAAGCCAAGAGTTTCATATGCAGTAGAAATGCATGCCCTGATCCACCTACTTAACATGGGAGATGACGCCTTAGACCCCAAAGAAACAGGTTGAAATGACACAAACATTGATTCAGTTTTATGAAAAGGTGCAGTTCGTTTGATATAAATCCTAAGAGCCCTTTTCACGTCCAATGTGTGCCACTGATGTTCCAACATGGGACAAAAGTCAAGGAGTACAACGTCTTGAGCCCTGTGAAACCAAGAGTTAATTTTTGGTACAAATGAAGGGTCCAGATGCAAAACCACTCGGTTGCAATGAAACATATACAAGTTTGGCCTCACTGAAAGGGCAGCTAATGCAGACACCCTCCTGGTTGACGTAATAGCTACCAAAAAGGATACCTTGAGGGTCAAAAGACGGAGACCCACTGTATGTAAAGGCTCAAAGGGAGGGCCCAAGAGGGCTTGAAGAACCTTAGAAAGATCCCAAGTGGGATACCTATGCACAACGGGTGGCCACAGATTCGAGGCTCCCCTCAGAAACCTGCAGACTGATAGGTGGTGGGCGAGGGATGTGTACCTGTCCCATGAAATTACTGAAGCTAAGGCTGCTACCTGCTTGTGGAGGATGTTTGGTGCAAGGCCCTTGTCCAGCCCATCCTGGAGAAACTGTAGGACCTCCAGAACAGATGCTGAGGTGGGGTCCTGGACCCTCTCAGAGCACCACTCACAGAATTTCTTCCAGGTGGCATCGTAAAGTCGGGTTGTTGACTGCTTACGTGAAGCCTGTATTGTGTTGTTAACACTATCTGAAAGGTTGACCTCCCTCAACATTTTCCACTCAACTGCCAGCTGGAACCATTGGGGTTCCAGATGCAGAAGGACCCCCTGACTGAGAGAGATCCTCGAGGCCGGGATTTTTCATGGCCTCTGAACAGACAGGTTCACCAGGTGAGCAAACCAGGGTCTCCTGGGCCAATGAGGGGCCAGCAGAATCAGCTCCACCTTTTCCTCCAACATCTTCCGGATGACAGCTGGGACAATTGAAAGGGGGGAAAGGCGTAGAGGAGACCTGGGGGCCATTTGCTCCAAAGTACATTGATCCCCTCTGCTCCCTGGGTTGGGAACCTGGAGAAAAACCTGTTTACCTGTGTGTTCTGGGGAGTGGCGAAGAGGTCCACTTCCAGAGTTCCAAAACTGGGACAATTCTATGAACAGGGGAAGATGGAGTCTCCATTCCGAGTGATCAACTTGAGTCCGACTCAACCAGTCTGCCTGGGAGTTGTCGATCCCTGAAATATGGTCCGCCCTGAGGGACAGGAGGTTCCTCTCTGCCCATCTCCCCAGACGTTCTGCCTCCTGCATCAAAGCCCTGGATTTGGTCCCCCCTTGCCTGTTGACATGAGCCTTGGCTGCTATATTGTCTGTCATGACTAGCACATGGGACCCTGACACTAGGTTCCAGAAATTTCTCAGGGTGAGAAAAATAGCCCCGAGCTCCAGGAGGTTGATGGGAAGAGACCTGTCTGAAGACAGCCAGTGTGCTTGGGCCATCCGGCCCTGGGCATGTGCTCCCCAGCCGTGAAGGCTGGCATCCGTAATCACTACAATTCTGTCCCTCATCTTAAGGGGATGACCCTTTATGATGGCCTGGGACTGCCACCATCAAAAGGACCAAAGCACCTGTGGAGAAAGCAGTACCCCGAGAGCAGAATGGCTGATCCCCTCTCTTTGGAAGGGGAGGAGGAACCATTGTAAGGTGCGTGCATGTAGGCATGCCCATGGCACAACTTCGATGCATGAGATCATCTTCCCAAGCAACTGGGACAGGAGGGAGAATGGAACCGAGTGACTTAGTCGAATTGTGTTGATCAACTCATTGATGCTGTCCTGTCAGTCCTGTGAGAGGAAGACTTTGCAGCTGACTGTGTCGATGATTACCCCGAGGTGCAACAGTCGGGTCGTTGGAGAAAGATGGCTCTTGACCAGGTTGATGGAGAAACCATGTTCCTGCAAAACCTGCATCGTGATTTGAAGTTCCTGTTCGGCCGCCTGGATGGAGGTAGATTGAATCAGAATGTCGTCCAGATAGCATTGGACCCTCACAGGTAAGGCTTGAAGGAGGGCTGCCAATGCTGCCAAGACCTTAGTAAAGACCTGCAGTGCCGATGAAAGGCCAAATGGTAGGGCCCAGTGTTGGTAGTGTTCACTGCAATAAGAAAACCGTAGGAACTGGCGATGGGGAGGCCAAATTGGGATATGGAGGTAAGCCTCTGTGAGGTCTGTGGAAGAGAGATCGCCCTCCCGGATGCTCTGAAGAATAGAATGCAGTGTCTGCATCTTAAAATGCCTGTATGGGATGAATTTGTTCAGGAGCTTGAGATCGAGGATCGCTCTCCACCACCCTGAGGCCTTTGGGATAACAAAGAGGCGGGAGTAGAAGCCCAAACTCTGCTGCTCCAATGGACCCCTCTCTATGGCTCTGATGTCCATCAGGTGATGGATAGCTGAGTCCATCAGGGCCCGTTCAGCTGTGTCTCGAGAGGTCGGGCATCTGACAAAGAAATTTGGAGGGGGGGAGAAAAACTCGAAGTGAAGGCCTGATGATATCGTCCTGATGATCCAGGCATCCGTAATTGATTCCTCCCATCTTGATTTTAAAAAGGTCAGATGACCTCCGATGGGAGGGGAGTGAATGCAGTTACTTAGAGTGCCTGAATGAACAACCTCCTCCCCCTCGAAAGTGCCGCTTACCCGAGAACTGCTGTTGTTTGGGTTGGTGGTCCTGCTGTTGTTCCCACCAAGGAGGATACATTCTCTGATTGCGATTGAAATGAGGGGTGTTGTCCAGTTGGAAGGTTTGAGGCCTGGAGTATGTGGTGCGTCGAAATTCTGACCCCTTGGAAGAAGTTGACAGCATCTTTCTTTTGTCTTGGGTTTCCACCACGTATGGTTCTAAGGCTGTTCCAAAGAGGTTTTCTCCGGAGCAAGGGGCCACCACCAACTTCCACTTATGTTTAGAGTCAGTCTGCCAGTTGCGCATTCAGAGAAGGCGCCTGGCAGACACCGAAGAAGCCATTGCCTTTGAAGCGAACTTTGCAGAGCTTAAAGTGGCGTTGGCGGTGAATTTGGTTGCTGCTATTATTTTGTTGAGGTCCTGGTGGGACCTGACATCGGCACTGGGAGCTCTGTCCTGAAGCTGATGCAACCAGCAAATGGCAGACCTGGTAAAAAACGAGGCCACAGTGGAAGCATTCACAACCCAAGCTGCAGCCTGGTGTGTGCGCTTCAGAGTTTGCTCTGATTTTTTGTCCTCCGGTTGTAAGACTTCCTCCGGTTCCATAGGAGTGCCTGAGGAAGCGAAGGTGGCTACCACTGGGGAATCTACAGCTGGGAGAGCTAATGCATTGGCCAGGGAGGGACCCACATTAAAGAATATCTTGTCCTGAGACGAAGGGCAAGGCCCTGACAAGGAGCTGTCACATTGTTCCTTAACTAAATCCAAGAACAACGGGGATGGGAGAACCTCATTTTGGACTACCGGTTTTGAGAATAATGCATCTCCTTGGCCTGAGGGGCACCTCTTCTGGGCTTAACTGGGCTGTAGCTAGAGCCTTTTGTAGTAATGGCCAAAACAAGGAGGGCTTAAAGACAGCCGTAGTGGAAGGCTGCTGTGGTTTAGTGTCCTCTTCATCGGAGAGGAAGGGATCTTTAATTTCTCCCTCCTCCTCCTCTGAGGAGCTACCCTGTTCAGAATGGTATGAGGATCCCCTATCATCCTGACCCTCCCAGGTAGAAGGATGGGGGCATACATGGGTTCTGAAATGGGAACCTCCCTCTATAGAGGAGGGTTACCCTGACAGAAAGAAGAAAGGATACCCGGGCCACCCCCTGGGGGTGGAAATAGGTGTTGGAGGCCCTCAGCAATGCCCTGTCTGACTGCCACTGAGACTACAGCCTGGATGTCCTGGGGCCTGTTCTCCAGGGAAGGGCTTATGATTTGGGGCCCAGACCCAGGAGGGATAAGGTTTGTTTCCTCCCTATGTCTATAGACCCCTGGGGGAACAGCCTGTTGAGGATAGGGCTTAGGGACACTCCAGGTAGGTGCTCTGTAAGGCGGGCCTGACGAACTCAGGTCCTGGGGAAGAGTCTCATCCTGCCTTTCAGGTGACCAGGCCCATAGATGGCTAGCAGGGCTCCCATCTGACCTCCCCGTTCCTAATGATTGGTAGCCGATGATTGTTCTTGCAATTGCTGAACATTCTTTGCAAATTGTTTTTCTAAGGCCGCATGTCTCTGCTTTTCTGCCCTAATTTCAGATTTGGAGGCCTTCTTGGGGGCAAGGGCCTTCGCCCTGATCTTAGCTGCAGCCTCCCTGTTAGCTGTGTGGACTTGTGGTCTTTTCCTCTTCAGAGTCCTTTTGGATGCCTCAGAGGCCTGAATGTGCTGCAGGCCTGGTGGTCCTGGCTGGGCCCAATCAGTTCCATTGCTCAAGGAAGAGCACTGGAGGTGCTGTCAGCTCCTCCTGAGGGTGTCTTCCAAGCTGTACAGCCAGTACAGAGAGGATCACTACCTTGGGACCCACTAAAAAATGGTGCCCAGAGGAACTCAATCACAAAATGGCCACCCGCCACAAGGTGCGGGCCTTTGAGGCCTTGTAAGCTGATCTCCTGGGGCCTCGCATTGCAATTAGAGTGATCGAATTGCTGCCTTGCCAAAGGAAGATAGTATTTCCTATCTATCTAGCAGCCTTGGTGGTTCAGATCGGGATTGGCCTAATTTGGTCTGTGGGACCACGCAGACGGCTGTCCATGAGATCTTGCAGTTTGGGGCCTCAAGAAGCTCAGGGAAGACTCGCACTACCAGAACGAGCGTGAGAAGCTGTCCGGTCTGACCAGCTCTTTACGAGCCACGCGCCCTGGTTTTAGGAGGCTGCGCGATGATAATTAGCCCCAGTAAGTGTTCGGGAGAGATTTCGCGGCATTTTAAATGAGCTCACTTACTGCTGATGTGTCAGCGCCGAGTTGAGGCAGCTGAAAACCGGAGGAGAGTGGATCCCCACTCTCCTCGTGAACGAAGCTCTACCAGAGCCCCGGGAGCTGTTCGATGGTGTTTTATCCATTCCTGCTTTGTTCTTTTCTGTGTGAGGAACGCTAACAACTCAGAGTCCAGAGACAAGAGCTCTTATGTTCAAGAGCTGAGTCGAAAAGCTGGGGCTCTCAGCGCAGGCTGGCCTTTTTATAGTGGCAGACTCAGCTCAACATCATAAGAGGGTGGAGTTATACCCAATGCTGGACTCTCGAGCAGCATGACGAAGAACAGTCTGAGCCCAATTTCTGAAGAAAAAAGGGAAATACTCAGTAAAGAAATAACATTGGTAGAGCTACAAAAGGCGATACAAAAACAACAAAACAACAAAACGCCAGGTCTGGACGGTTTACCCAGTGAATTATATAAAAACGTATCTGAAATATTCGAACCAATACTATTAGAACTATATAACAAGGCATTAATGGAAGCTAGACTCCCAAGGTCCTGGTCCGAGGCATACATCTCATTAATCTCAAAAGATGGCACCGATCAACAACTACTCTCGAATTATAGGCCAATCTCGTTGCTAAATACGGATTATAAGATATTCATGACAATATTGGCAGAAAGAATGAAACTGATTTTGAGTGAAATTATACATACAGACCCGGTTTCCTGCCAAATAGACAAATTAAAAACAATATTAGGATAGTACTAATTTTGATTGAATACTACGAAGCACACCCAGAAAAACAGGCAGCTTTAATTTTCCTAGATGCGCAAAAGGCATTCGATAATCTTAATTGGCAATTCAGGTTATATCAAATTAAAAAACTGAATTTCGGCACCAACACAGAAAAAACATTACAAGAAATATACTCAAATCAAAATGTGAGTGTATTACTAAATGGAGACTGTACGGAAGATTATGAAATTGTGAAAGGAGTGAGACAAAGGGTGTCCACTATCGCCTCTGCTATTTATCTTGTCCTTAGAAGTGCTACTAGCCACAACCAGACAAAACCCAGAGATTCAAGGGATCAAAATCAGAAACAAGGAATATAAAGTTCAGGCATTTGCCGGTGATTTGGCATTTATAGTGGAAGACCCAAGGAACGTGGGACAAATATGCCGCCCTGAGTCCTTCGGGAGATAGGNATAAATAAATAAATAAATAAAT
The DNA here is from genome assembly GCA_000516915.1 of Ophiophagus hannah. Taxonomy (NCBI): domain Eukaryota; kingdom Metazoa; phylum Chordata; class Lepidosauria; order Squamata; family Elapidae; genus Ophiophagus; species Ophiophagus hannah. Next base: position 29,053 of record AZIM01002727.1, on the reverse strand, counting down.
ATTGTTGCAACAAATAGAAAAATTTGGGGAAGTGGAGGATTCAAAACTAAGATGATAGTTAAAAACTGTACAACAAAGCCGAAAATAGAATTAGAAAACATAATGGGACTGCAGATAGTAAAGAAGGTGAAATACCTGGGAATTTGGTTATCACCCAGATGTTCATCATTAAAAGAGGACAATTATGTTAAATTGGTTAAACAAATTAGGAAAGAATTGGAATTATGGGCGAAACTGAAACTGTCTTTATTAGGAAGAATAGCCACACTGAAAATGAATACCTTACCAAAATTAATTTACCTATTCCAAATGATCCCAATCAAATTAGGGAAACCCTTCTTTACAGAATTAAACAAAATGACATCTAAGTTTGGTTGGGCAAGTGGCCACGTATCAAAATGAAACTACTACAAGATAATAGGAGCAGAGGCGGTCTTGGACTACCAGAGTGGGAGCTTTACTATCAAGCAGCGGTGCTGAACTGGGTCAAGGATTGGGTCAAATTAAGAGACAAGAACCTTAACACTAGAGGACATGAGATAGGTTGGCACGCATTTTTGTGGGAAAACAAAAGCAATATACATACCTATTTTAACCAACATTTAATACAGGATTCATTGATTACAACATGGAAGAAAATCAAAAGTAAACATATGGAAATACCACAATGGTTGTCAACCATGGAGGCCATAATCCATCCAAATAGATTAGACTTAAGGAAAATGGTAAGCTATGAGGAATTATTAGATAATCAAAGAAAATTAAAATCAAATCAAGAATTAAAGGAAAATGGAATTATAATTGATTGGTGGCCATATTTGCAAATCCAAAATAAATACAAAAAAGAGTCGAAAGATTTTGGCTTTGACAAAGGGCAAAACCAATTAGATAAAATTTTAATGGGACCGGAACAAAAATTATAACCAAAATATATAAATATTTATTAGACTTTAAAATGGAAAATGAAACAGTGAAAGGTACAATGATTGCACGGGTGCAGAACTTCGGTTATAACATAGAATTAGGGAAATGGGAGAAAATATGGAACGTAAATTATAAGCTAACTATATCCTCAGCATATAAAGAAAATCTGTACAAAATGTTTTACAGATGGTATTTAGCCCCAACGAGATTTGCAAAAATTTACTCCAACACAAGCCCCAAATGTTGGAAATGTAAAAAAGTTGATGGTACATTTTACCACATGTGGTGAAATGCCCCGAGACCAGGATATTCTGGATTCAAATTAAGAACTGGCTACAAGAGGTTACTGGTTACCAGATTGCGCTCAGACCAGAAACCTTTCTCCTAGAAATCATCAAAGATTGAATACCAAAAGAAGTAAAGTACTTACTGCTACATATTACAACAGCTGCCAGAATAGCCTTTGCACAAGTATGGAAAACCCCCAATGTTCCTAATGAAGAATTAATAATACATAAAGTAATGGAAAGTGCTGAAATGAATATGTTAACGTTGAAATTGAAAGAAAGAGACGACTGAATTTTTTTTAATTTGGAATAAATGGTATGAATGGTTAAGAAACAAAACTAAGAAATAAGACAAGAAATCTAATTGTAAGAATCCTTAAGAGAGTAAAATGTAAATCTGTAAATTATACAAGAATATAAATAAAAATTATAGCTAAAGTTATTAGACAAATGTAATATAATGTGTTAAGATATTTAAGTTAAGAACCTGTATAGATGTCAAGAATGCTGTTGAAACCATGATGCTTTATGATGTAACAAAGGAAACTCAATAAAAACATATTTTAAAAAATTGTCAAACCTCTTATATATGCCTTGTGGTGTCCCATAGATTCTGAACTGACATTTGCTGTTTCTTATTTTCCCGTAAAAAGATCTCTAATTCCCTTTCCATCATCTTAACATATTCTTTTTCTTTTAACATTTCCTGATTTAGCATCCATCTTTTTTTCTTTTTTGGTCCTTTCCAACTTATTTTAATAGGATTGTGGTCTGCCCATATATTTATTTCAATTTCTATTTATTTTATATTTTGCTCTAATTCCACGTTCGTCCATATCATATCTAATCATGAACATGATTTTTGTGCTGCCAAATAAAAAGCATATTGTTTTTTATCTGGGTTCATTTCCCTTTATATATCTCTTAGTCCCAATCATTTGTCATTTCATAAAATCTTTTCGGTAATGTTTTCCTTTTTTTTCTTGTCTACACTACTACTCACATAATCTTTTTTTGGGTTCACTACCGCATTGGAATCACCTACATAAGTTTTCATACTCCATCTCTATCAATTTCTTATATAATCTACGGTAAAATGTTTTCTGTTTTTCATTTGGCACATATATAACTGTTAGTAGCATTTTCTTATAATGTACAAATATTTCAAGCATTAGGATTCCACCCTCCTCAACTACATAAACCTGTTTAGATTGTAGCTGTTTTCTAACATAATCTCTATCCCCCCTTTTTTTTTGTTGGGCCAAATATACATATAGTTTCACCAGTTTTGTTGATTCTAATACTTTACTGTATAGTCTTTGTATATGTGTTTCCTGAAGGCATATAATATCTATGTTTTTTTTTGTAATTTGATTAATATTTTTTTCCTTTTTGTTGGTGAATTTAAGCCATTGACATTAATGGAGATTAACTTAATTTCTTCTTCCATCCTACTTTTAATGCGTTATTTATTGACGTCTGTTCGCTCTTACTTCCCTTTGTTGTCTTGTTCTTACGCCCTCTCTTTGTCGTACGGTTTCTTCTTGTTCCCTTTCTTCTTGTTCTACTTCTCTTTCCTCTGACTTGTTCTTCCTGGCTTCTACTCTCTACTTCCTCTTTGCTGGCTTGATCCTCTTCTGATATTACATAGAGATCAAAGGACTCTCTTGCCTTTTCTATGCTATCTATTTTGAATTTTTTATTCTGCCACGATATCATCATCCCTTCTGGGATGAGCCATCTAAACAAGATGTTGTGTTTGTTCAGGAATCGAGAGTTCTTTCTATGTTCTCTTATTCTCCTTGGGATTTGCTTTAGGGTTACAGCTTCTACTCCCTTAAAAACCAGTGGCTCATCCCTTGTTATTTTATATATTTCATCCCTTATGAGTTTCTCTGAGAACCTTATATGGACCTCTCGTGGTAACTTAAACGTCTCGTGTAATTGATATTTATTCTGTATACCTCATCGATTTCTCTCTGAATCTCTTGTCCATCCCTTTGTAATGCCTCTGCCAGTAAATCTGACATTATTTGGCAGATCTTCTCCTCTTTCTTCCACCACATTTTGGAATCTAAGGGGAAAAAATTAGCTTTCTCCATCTCCAAATAGGAAATCACCTCTTCTAATTTCCTGTTTTCTCTCATTAATTTTTGTTCAATCATATCTACTTTCTTATCCATCTGTTCAACCTTTGTCTCCACTACATTTATTTTTTGTTCCAAATTGTCTATCACCTGTTGAATTGTTCCTATTTTGTCATCTAATTTCTGTATTTCTCCCTTCATCTCCCCATCTCACTTTTGAAGTCTTCATGATTTCTTGTTATCGTCTCTTGGGTTTTCATCATAGTTTCTTGTATTGTCATAAGTGTTGCTTGTATTGTCTGCATATCTGATGCAGGGTTTCTCTTCTCAGAGCTCAGCATACCCTCAATTGAATGTTGTCCTGCTGGTGATGCTGTTGTCAGTGCTGGATTAGATGTTGGTTTTTTCCCAATTTTTGTAACAGTTGTGATAGTAGACATCTTAATGTTTCCAAATTTCCCAAGGTTCCTAAGGAAATCTTTCAATATTATCATCAATTTTATCAACCTATCTCCAGAAAATATCAAATTCTATCAGTTATCTCGGTCCAAGTAACGTAAACTAGTCACTACAGTTCTGGCATATGTTAATTAGATGTCTAAAAATGATTTAGGCAGTATGAAGATATTGTCCAAGTTAATATCAGAGATATATCTTTCTATATATTATATCTCACTTTATCTTTGTTTAGTTGTGTAGTTTTATTGTAAGCTTAATAATAGTAAAAGTCTAAGTTACTCTAATATAGCTATGCATATATAAATATAACCATAGAGTATAAATAATTGTCAAATAGATATAAAGGAAATATAGTTAATATAATTCTAGTAATTATCTTATATAAGTATTAAAATTGTAATTAATAACATATATAATACAAATAGAGTAGGATAAGTAGAATAATTATATAAATAACTGTGTGTATATATATACACATACATGCATACACACACACACACACATATCCTGTATAAGATATATCTAATGTGCAGATCAATTCATCAAATATAAATATAGAGTATAAAGTATATGATATGAAGTAAATAATGTTAGATATTTATATATATTATTTAAATACTTAAATAGTCTGTAAATATTAGTCAGTTCTCACTTCTTCTTTTCCTACTCATCGTCAAACTATTCTCCACGTTTCTTCTATTTCATCAGTCGTCTTTAATTGCTTAGACTCTTATCTCTTTCAGTTTGCATAGTCACTGCTCTCCTTCAAGATGGTTCCTCTTCGGGTCTTCCAGTTTTGAGCCTCCCTGAGGACGGACTGCTGACCACGACTGTGCGCAGCTTTGGTTCATGATTTGGCGTTGGAAAGCCCCGATCTACTAGATTTGGGTCTGAAGCTGCCTTGTAGGGGCGGCGGAGGACAGCCAGGAGAGGAGTC
>AZIM01002727.1:0-10676 GCA_000516915.1 Ophiophagus hannah | reverse complement strand
ACAAGTCTAATAAATAATAATAATAATTAGGCGCCAACAACATGAGAAAGCCACTGGACACCAAATAGAGAGGTCAGCCAGACCAGTGCTCACCCAGCCAATAGGGAACCACATCACCACAACTGGCCCCAAAGCCAGCCCTCCCACGAAGCCCAATTAAATGCTACCAATGTGGGGAAATGGGTCACATGGCACCGGTGTGAGCAACCCAAGGCCCAAAACCAAGGCCAGAACCACCACCCAGGGCACCACCGGAACGAGGCCTCAGATGTGCTACCAATGCATCCCAGAAGTCTCTTCAGGCTGCAGAGGTCCCTCCCCACCCAGCTGACCAGTCACTGGATTCCAATGACAGCGAGGGTGAGGGCAAAAATGATGTAATGGTGAGTGGACTGGTTCCCTCTTTCATCTTCCAATATGCTTTTAACAGCCCCCAAAACAGGAACCCAGTGTTGTGGCTTGCCAGTGGCTGATGGAACTGGCAGCAGAGTCAGATAGCGAGGAGGTTGGGGAGGAACCTGGACCAGTCCTGGAGGCTGAGGAAGGCTTGGATGAAGGCTCTGCATCTGAGGCAGAGATGGGGTCAGGGCAGGCTGGCAGCCATCAGCTGCCTTTGGGCATGGACAGCAGTGAGGTGGGGGAGCTTCTGGGACGGGTTCCCAGCCTGTGGATGTGCAGTGCTGCCAAAAGGAAGGAACAATTAAGAACTCCAGGTCAATGTGGGAGTAAGGTGGATGATGAATGGCCCCTCCCATAAGGATTAAAAGAGGAGCAAAAGGGGAGGGGGCTTTTGCAGGAAACAATTTGTTCATTCATTGGTTCCAGCCTCGTGAAGATCTGTCTGTGTAACCTAGAGACTCTGTGCCCAGTCCTTCCCTGTTAGCACTGCATGTGTAAATATTTACTGGGCAGCTTTCCAAGATAGATAAGGTCTGAACTAATCATTATACCTTTGCAAGACTGTTTACCAGGCCATTGGCTGAATGTGAATGCAATAAATTTACATTCATTTAATAAAAGAGGTTTTGCTGGGACACAAAGTTTGCTTAGTGCTTTTTGGGGAAGCCTAGGACAGAACACCCATGGGACTTTCCAAGCCCTAATTGATTCAGGCTAATTGATTCAGGCTGCACTAGGTGCCTGATCAACCTAACCACGATCCTGAAATGGGATCAGAGTGAAAAGGCTGGCCCACCCAATCCAGTTTAAACAGGTTGATGGGAGGGGCCCATGCCACTCACTTAACTGAACCAGTGAGGCTAGATCTAGCAGATCACTGGGAAACAATTCAATTTGTAGTGGGCCCCAAAATGACAGATGCAGTCATGCTTGGACTCTCCTGGTTAGACAAGTGGGGACTGACCATCTGGTGGCAGTCACAGACTGAGGATAGCAAAGGGATCCCAACCCCCTCCTCACCATCAAATAGAAACACCGCCCACACAGGGAACCCTCCCAGAGGGCTCACCAGAAGAACTGGCAGCCACCAGAAGAACTGGCAGCCACCTTCGACAAAACCCCAGAGGCTAGACAGATCCCAAGAAAATATCAGGACCTTGCAGAAGTATTCAGCGAGACTGAGTATGACGTCCTACCTCCCCACTGAGAGACAGACTGCGCCATAGAAATCATCCCTGGGGGAAAACTACTAAACCCCAACATGTATGCCATGATGCCCCAGGAAATGGGAGAAATGTGCAAATATATAGACAAAAACCTAGCAAGAGGGTTCATCAAGCCAGCTAAGCCATGGGTCACAATCCCCAGGCCTGTTCAAAGAAAAAAAGGTGGGGCTATGAGATTATACGTGGACTTTAGAGCTATAAACGGGCTGTGTGTACACAATCCATATCCCTTCCTGCTCATGAAGGACATGCTATCTCATCTGGCCAAGTTGAAGGTCTTTACAAAATTAGACCTCAGAGAATCATACTACCAAGCCCACATCAGGGAGGGAGATGAATGGAAAACAGTGTTCAACTGCCCCCTAGGGAGCTTCCAATTCAAAGTTATGCCTTTTGGACTACAGGCGGTGTTCACGCAGTTAATCAATGAGGTGCTACATGAGCACCTCTATAAGGGAGTCCTTGTCTACTTGAATGATATCCTCATTTACACTGAGACCATGAATGACCACATACCCCTAGTCCTCCAGGTACTGGAAAAATTTCTAGTGGCAAACCTGTATGTTAAACTGTCAAAATGTGAATTTCACCATGCATGGTTAGTTTACCTGAGCTATCGAGTGTCAAATGAGGGCATAGTGATGGACCCAGCCAAAGTACAAGCCATCTTAGACTGGCAGCCCCCTTGCACCCACAGGCAGCTACAAAGCTTCTTGGGGTTCACAAACTTCTACCAACAACTCATCCCCTCCTTTGTGAAGATTGCCAAACCCATGATAGACCTCCTTAAAGACAGTGAGCCCAGGAACGAAACCCCACCTGGGACAACCTCCACAGTGGGACCTAACCTGACAAAAGGCATTTGAAATACTGAAAGAACTGTTTGCAAAAGAACCAGTGCTGAAGCATCCTGGCCCCAAACAACACTTTGTCATCCAAGCAGATGCCAATGATGTGGCAATGGGAGCACTATTACTCCAAAGAAATAACCAAGGAAGCCTACATCCCTCCACCTACACCTCCTGCAAGCTCATGGACACAGAGAGATGATGGACTGCATGGGGAAAAGAGGCTTTTGTGGTGAGATGGGCACTGCAAATCTGGCACCACCTGCTGGAAGGGGGACAGAGGCCATCGAAGTATGGACTGACCAAAAAAATCTGGAGGCCCTTAGACCCAGTGAAAAATATCAGCCAAACAAGTTCACTGGGCTTAATATTTCAACAGATTCTACTTTACGTTAAAACACATCTCGGGGGGAGGAACCTTCTGGCTGATGCCCTCTCCCAAATGCCCCAGTAGAAATGTGAATGGGAGGATGTCATAGATGCCACTGTCCCCTCTACCCAAATAGCTGCCCAAGTGACCACCAGATGACAACACCGCAACCAGCAAGACCAAATGCTAGCGATCTAACCATGAAACTCAAGGGTGAACTGCTAGTAGACTCCTGGTTCCAGAACAATCAACACATCTTGACAAAAAGGGATGACCTAGCATGGAAGGGGACAAAGCTCTATGTCCCAGAATCCCTACACACCCTAGTCTTCCAGAGGAGCCACAATGCCAAACCAGCAGGCCACTTTGGCTTCTTAAAGAGTTTACACTTAACACGGAGGCAATTCTGGTGGCATAAAGAAAGACCTTGATAGTTATGTGAAAAGTTGCATCATCTGTGCCTCAATGAAAAAATGATCAGGAAAACTCCGCGGACTACTGCAGATGGTAGCAAAGCCGACAAGGCCATAGAGGCCATCACAATGGAGGCTATTGCAAGGCCATCACAATGGAGTTGCCAAAAAGTGGGGGGAACACAGTGATCTGGACCATAATAGACATTCTCCAAACAGACACTCTTCATACCCTGCAGTGGGCTACCCTTAGCACACTAGTTAGCCAAGTTTTCCTGAAGCACATCTATCATCTGCATGGAGTATCATGAAGAATTATCTCAGAAGGGTTCAGTTCACAGCTAAATTCTGGAGGGAGTTCCTGTGGTCTATTGGGTTATGCCAGGGTCTTAGCTCGGCATTTCATCTGAGTACCAATGGAAGGGGCAGAGAGACTCAACGCCATGTTAGAGCAGTACCTGAGGTGCTACATGAATTATCAGCAGTCCAATTGGATGGACGTCCTGTCTTTCATGGAGGTTGCATACAATAATGCTGTTCACAGTAGCATGAGACTAACCCCATCAGGGTAGTGAGTGGTATGGACTTTGTCCCAATGCCTGAGTATCCAAGGGATCCCCCCTCATCAGACAGCTTGACCAATTGGATGTCAATGCCGAAAGCAACTTGGGAGAATGTTAAAAAAGCACTAGCTAAAGTGGCACAGACTTATAAGAAACAGGCAGACAAACACTGAGCTCTGCAACGTCCATTCCAGTTGGGAGAGAAGGTCTACCTTTCCATAAAATATCTGAGGCTGAAACTCCCTAGCAAGAAACTGGGGCCAAAGTTTATGGGACCATTCACCCAGTCACAGTGCAATTGAAATTGCTAGGGAAGATACACCCGGTATTCCATAGTAGCCTCTTAAAACCCCTGGTTGGATTGACCCAGAGACCCCTACCTTGTGAGCTCCCAGACCCCATGGTCATAGGAGGCCAAACCTGTTATGAGGTGCAGTGAATCCTCGATTCATGGTGGCACAGGAGACAACTCCAATACTTAATCAAGTGGAAGGGCTACCCCTTATCAGAGGCATCTTGGTTAAAGAGTAGGAACATCCAGGCTGATTGCCTTATAGCAAGATTCCATGCAGAGAATCCAACCAAGCCTTTAGGGGGTGGGTTTGCAACCCTAAAATTTATACCTGCACTCAACTTGTTTTGGCTTTGCACAGGTCACTTTCAAGAAGTGAGCGAAGCCAAATGTCAACTCATAAATCATTCCTATGCCTATTTCTGAATTGCTATAAGAAAGAGTGGGGGGGAGGCCTGAGGGAGCAGTGTGGCAGATGGCCAGAAGCACATTCCACACTTCTCTTGTGGAGATTGGAGCCTAGGCTACTGGATCTTCTGCCTGCAAAAATCCTTCATTGGAGAGTGTGATTGATGACACTCAGCCTGTGAACATTCTGGAGAATCTGATTTATGACACACCTAGGGGGGTGGGGGGGAAAGGGGTCATAGGTGATAGTAAATTATGTGTCTCAGAGTTGGCTTCATATGGGTTAGTGCCGGACATGTTGCTCCTAATAAATCTTTTGGATTCCTTTGAAGCTTAGCTCAAGGCTCATGATTTAATTAGGGCAATCATCAGAACCCTGACAATTAATAAATCTCTCCCCAAAGTCCATATATTTTAATTGTAATAACTTAAATTGCCAATTAACATTGTCAAATGCTTTCTATGCATCTAGGAAAATAAAGGCCATTTGTTTTCCAGGGTGTGTTTCATAATACTCCAATGTGTTTAAAATCATTCTCTTTTTAATGTTTCAAGTTTTTTTTTATTTTACAATATATCCATATCAATGCATGGACAGAGTGGCACCTGGGTATCATACACTTTAGTACAAATAAAAATAGTGATATTAATCATATTTGTTACATTCCTCAAGTTTATGTACTTCTAGTGTTGATACATATATTTATATTAAATTATAGACTTTCATTATTTAATTATTCAATGTTTCAATATGTTATTCCAATGCCAAGCACAATATTGTTTAAACATACATACATAATACCATCATTCAATTTCTAATCTTCCGTCTTATTATTACCTTTATCTTATTGTATAAAAATGTGCATACTAATATTCCCCTCTCTTATTTCTATCCCCATTCTAACTTTTAATCATGTCACCATTATATGTAAGAAGAAATCCTTTCTATCCATCATCTCTTGTTTGCTTTAAAGCTTTAATTGTTCATTTTAAAACTTGCCTCCCATATTCCTCTCTTGGATCTTTATCTGCATCTTCAACCTGACTCTTCATTTTAAACATTTCTCCCATCTCAACCCTTTTCCACTGTCTAGCTTCCAAAATATCTACCTCTTGCCCCTATCTCCCTTTTAAAAATGTCTTCCTGCATTTCTGGTTCCCTTTTTCATTCTCTTAAAATGTTTTCCTCTTCGTTTATTTCATCAGTCGTTGTTGTTATTGTCTCCTTTTTGTCATCTTGTTTTGTTTGCTGGTTAATCTGAACTGCTTTTTCATCTGCTCCTTCAATTGGCTCCTCCTTTTCCTGGGCATCTTAATCACTCATTGTCCTTTGTATAATATTTCTCAGTTTTTTATTCATGCCATGCATTAAGTTCTTAATCTTCTTGTGGTTTCTTATCAGAATGTCCTTGATGCTTTGAAACATCAATGCCATTTCTTCCCGAGTTCCACTCATTTCCTCCTAATGGAGCATCTCGTCTTGTTTAAATAAGTCCCGCTCTTGTCCAGTAATCGAAAAACCATATATTCAAGCCTAAAGTCATTCCCCAAAAGAAATTCAATGTTCACAAGTTTTTGTATTCCATAGTTAATCAATCTGTTCCTTTAGATAATCCCAAAAACTTTCCAGAACCTCCTTCAATCTCTTTTATGCATTCAATCTTGTATCATAGTATTCAGGGGTCTCTTTAATGAAAATATATTCCTTATTCTCATATTTGAATCTCCAGTAATCACATCATAGGTGCATAAAACATATCCTTGTCAGAATTTTTCAGAATTTAAGAATATATTATACTTTCCTTTCATCAGCAGATGGCACTCTCAGTTAAGATTTCAATGTTAACCAGTTTTAGTCAAATAATAAGTCAAGATATAGAAACAGACCCTGAAGAAGAAACTGAATATTTTTTGACACAGAACTTATTTTATCAATGGTTAGATAATAAAGTTAGAAATGTGGGTATATAAAAAGGATAAATGTTAAAATGGAGCTAAATATTATTGTCATTATAGTATTAATGTTATTGTGATAAATGCTATTGCAAACATTTTGATTAAGATTGCCTAAAAACAATTATATCTAGACAACAAACTGATTGAAATGAAATTTGTATATGTTATACAAATGAAGTAAATAAAACATACAAAAACCAGAATTGCTTGTGCTATTTTGCTGTTAGGAATTATTTGTTAGGAATTAATTCTGTAACCCTCGCTTGTTAAGAATTGTAATCTTTGCTACTAGTCTATCTTTTGCTATCTCACTTCTGTTGTTCACTTCAAAGCTAGGCACATCGTTGGAGACTAAATAAGAAAGAAAGAGCAGGGAATTACCCAGGAACATCCTGCTCCATAGATAATGGGGCCAGAGCAGGGGGCTGCCCAGGAACACGAACACACAAAGCTACAAGGAATGCTCTGTAAGATAACGAAAGCATGGACAAAGAATGCTCCATGGATAAAGGGGGCATGGGCAAGACATTGCCCATGTTGAGTAACAAACTTTTGTCTCTGATTGGCTACATGTGGGTATAAAATGTTGGGGTCACACTCTTCTACATATGGGTATAAAATGCCTTTTCTTTGCATTGTTCTTGTCTGTATGTCGTGAAATAAATCCAACCAGCTCTTTCTTTGTACAAACAAAAGTTGTTATTTTTCCATGCCTCTTCTTAAGTCTCTCTTTGGCATTTTGATGACTTAAGTCAGGGGTGTCAAACTCAAGGCCCATGGGCCAGCCTGGAAACAGCAAAGGACCCACTCGTGATGCCTTTACTAGAGAAAATGGAGCTGGGGGCCCCGAGCTCCATTTTCACTGTTAATAATAATAATACATGTAAATATATCTAACCATAGTCTTCCATCTCCTGGACTTAATATATTTATAGTTATAGTAAATTGTATTATATATCAATATTTGTACTACTATTTTCCTAATTTATACTTTCTAATTTTTCTATTAATTTTTGATACAGACACCATATTGCAGGATATTTTATCTCTATCCATCATCTCTTAGTCTTTTTAGAATTTCATCATTTATTGATTTTTTGATAACCTCTTCTTTTCTCTTGGAATCTTATATTTCTTTCTAACATTTTTACACCAACTGAATGTTCCCTCTGCCTTACCCCTTTTCTTTTTCTATTGCATCATTTGCATACCTATCCATAACCCTTTCATTATTTTCTTTTTTTCCTCTGTTCTATTGTAAGCTCTTAAAGGATTATCTATTTGATTCTTAGTATTTATTTTGTACTATCTCTTCAGTGTTTTTGTCTTCTTGTATCTGATTTTGATTTCACCTACTGAAATAGAATCAAGGCCAAGTGGCTTCCGGGTGTTATTTACTTTCTCTTTTTGGGGGGTATATATTAAACAATTGAGTCCTCATGCTGCAGTAATCTTTTTCCTCCAGTAGATGCCCCCCCTACTCCAGATCCAGCATTAAACAGCATCCAAAAACCAAATAGCTGACTATCAATAGATCAGGGGGGGTTAAAAACGAACATTAAAAAAGCAATTTCTCCCAATAATCACTTTTCAAGATGTTGTTAGACTTTTTCCAGGATTTCTGTGCCTTAAAACATCCTTTAGTTATTTCTTTCACATCTGAGTCTTTAATATTTCTCCTTGTATTCAGTTGCCATTTTCTTAATGTTTGGAGATTAGTTTTTACAAGTCTTTTACTTGGGTTAAATTTCTAAAATAAAGTTTGGAAGTTATCTCACCCAGTTTCAATGCTCTGTCCATGAATCGCTCCAGCACAAATCTTAATGTCCCAGTTGTCCAGCTTGTAAATGCCAAAATGGCCATAGTCCCTGCTGCTGTTCTGGAGAGCTTTCTTCAGATCAATGAGCAAATTGCAGTTTCCTCATGGTTGTCAAAGCACCTCTCCTTCCTTCACCAGCCCTCCAGGACAGCTTTGACCTCATCGGGTCTCCCAGCAAGCAGTTACCATCTGATTTTCACAAACCCCAATGGAGCTCCACTAATTCTCCAGCTGTTCTTGCTGTGACATCAACCAAAAGTCTGCATTTTTGAACCTTACATTTTTCTGGCACTCAACGAGGGGCCCGAAGGCATCATTCCTTCGAGGTGGCTGCATTCAGTTCCCCATGAAGTGAACTCCTTTGAAGTTCAGCGCCCTTCACTATGGTGGATGGAAGAAACCAGCTGGCACCTGCAGCGAAGTCAAGAGCACTCCCGGCAAGTTTGATCCAGTGATTTCAATCTGGTCAGTCACTGGCAGACTCCAGTTTCAGCAAATCTGAATGCCTTAATCGAAGAGGCTTGCACCAAGTGTTGCGACATTGTGCTCTGTAGGTGAATAGAAATCCCCTTTGGGAAGTGAGGGGATTGTTGCCTTGTGTGTGCGTGACTGAGACATGGGAAATATCTACTAGAGATTTGCCTATGAAGTGAGTGTGGAGACTGGCTCTGTGGTTCTATCTTTCTGCGAGGAGATAGGCCAGAAATAGTCACTCTGAAAGGAGTGTGATAGTTGGAATATAAGAGTAAGAATTCCAGGGACGGTTTGGCCAAGCTCCAAATTAAAGGAAAGGTCTGAGAAATCCTTTAGGAATCATGGTAGTAAAAGTTGTCAGAAAGAAAGAAAGAAAGAAAGAANAATTTAAAGGGACAAAACCTCCGAAAGTCTGGAAATGTTGTTTAATGGTATGTGTGTATGTGTCTGTGTGCAGTAATTTCCAATACCTGGAGGGAGGATAAGATCCTATAATAATAGTACACAAAAGATTTAGAAATTGGAGCTCATTGGCTTGTAAAAAAAGCTTCCTGAAATAATTATAATGATTGTTTTGCATGGAGAAAGCATGAGATGGAATTTTGTATATAAAATTGGTTTACATAAACAGTCGGATTGCAGTACAAATGTGTTAGTATGTTGATAGTAAAAAGTTGGTGTGAATGCCTGTGTGTTGGCCCCTACCCCCAGAAAGAAAATGGCTAGTACTTTGATTCCCTTTCATATAAAGAAACAGTAAGTTGCAAGGTTTTTGTTGTTGTTGTTGTTGTTGTTGTTGTTGTTGTTGTTGTTGTGAAGTGAGTGGAAAGGCAGCACCAAATGTTTGCAAGGAACCATCCCATGGAGTATGTGGGAGAGAAATTCATGGAAAAATGTGTGTGATATACTGGAGAGAGAGAGACAGACAGTCAGAGAGAGACAGACAGACACACAGAGAGAGACAGACAGAGAGAGACAGAGAGACACACACACACACAGAGACAGAGAAAATTATTTTGTTGAAAGGGTGCTGTGTGGAGAATGGAGGTGAGAATTATGCGTAATCTTTTAAACATTTTTTTCTTTCCCTCTCTGTATTCTCTTTACCGGTTTATTCTTTTACATAAAGACATTTTCCGTGGAAGCATGAGAGAAGCAGGAAAGGTAGGGGAAATGTGATTTTTCTGTTCCTTTTAAATGTTTTTTTCCTGCTTGGTTGAAACAGCTTGCCTGAGAAACACAGGGTAAATTGGTGATGTCTGATACCTGCTCTTGCATTCTTGGTGTTCACTGTTTCTAGTTTGCATATAAAAGCTATGCAGATATATTTTCTCTTCTGCTCTGAATAAAAAATTTCCTGGAAGTCTTTAAGGTTTAAAATGGTTAGTTAAACCTATATAAAAGAAATGATTTTGAAATCTTTTGCCTAATTTTGTTAATGTTTTTTAACCTACTTAATGAGAATTTGCTTCTATATGAGTGGAATCTGAATCTGAACCTGAATCACTTTTTATTAAAAGCAGAGAATTGAAACTAAAGTTTGACCCCTTATATATTTCAGAGCATTGGCTCTGAATACCTCAGAGATATACCTCAGACAAAAGATAGTTTGTTTCTTTCTGAAGTTGCTGTTTTTACTTCCTTTTTTATGTCTTTATGTTTGTGTGTGGGACACACTGATTTTGAATATTTAGGGGTCAAGGTGCTCCATCATACGGCACATTTCTTCTTTTTTTGTTAACAGCACAAGTTGTTACCCTATCAGGAACTGTGACAGAGATGTGTTACTAAATTTTCTAGAAGAAAAAGGGCTCTGAGCAGTGATGGAATTCAAAAAATTTTACCACTGGTTCTGTGGGTGTGGCTTGGTGGGCATGGCATGGCTTTGGGGGGGTGGGTTGGGGGGGA
>AZIM01002726.1:162069-175620 GCA_000516915.1 Ophiophagus hannah | reverse complement strand
AAGTCTTAAACTTGCCAAGTTTGAACACCCTTGACCTAATGCAACCATAAAGTGAAATGTTCCTTTTCAACAAAGGATTTTTACTGACTTTATTTTTAAAACAAGTTATGTGATAGATGCTGCTTAATGTGCTCTAAAAGTTTTAGTTAAATGCCATTAATTGGTATCAACTTTTAGTGGTCACATATTTTTATCCATCACAATGGAGGAAACTGGGCCATTCAGGTGTTCTAACAGTGCATTCATCACCACTGTAATGGAGGCCATCCACTTTGCTGCTAGTTGTCCTCTTCTTTCCTTCCAACTTTCCCAGCACGTTGTCCAGAAAATTAGATCTTGGCTTAACATATCCAAAGTAGGATAATTTAAGCCTCATCATATGTGACATAAATGAGAATTATGGTTTGATATGTTTGACGATCCATTTGTTTGTTTTCTTGGAGGTCTATGGTATTCTTAGATGCCTTCTCCAATATCTCTAAAAGTTACTGCAGGTACAATTAATTTGATGATAGTATCCCTCTCTGTATTTCTACCCAAAGTTAAGCAGCTGTGAGGATCTCTTGTTTCTATGTCTTAGACTTAAACCTTTTAAGAAATGCCTGAGGTCAGACTGCTTTTCAGCAATACAGAATTCTGCTGGTACAGAATCCCTCTGCTTCCATGGAAGATTGTCAGTCCAACAAGGTCTGGAGCAGACTAGAAAAATAACCAATGCTGTATAAGTGAAGACTACTTATTGTAACAGCTATAGTGCAAAATCATGCAAGTATGAATATGCTTGCCTGCTACCTCACTTATGTGACCTAGAAATGGTCTTACCCGGAACATTCTTTAAACTAGTTTCTTGGCCCAAGTTCAAGTATCTCCCCCTGTTTAACTGTTGCCTTGATAGCAACTTTTTCTCCTGTCCTTTAAAGTCCATTCCCTATGCTTTCTACAAGTTCCACCTACAGAATCCTCAGCAACCATTCTAAATAACAGTGCTGAATGAGGAAATTTCAAAACCATTCCTCATAGTTGTTGCTGTCACTGCTTCCGCATGGCCATGTGATTGCAACTTGGACACTATCACAATTATGGTAGTTGCAGTCATGTGATCACAAATTGCAACCTTCACTGCCACCTCCCCAAAAGTGAAGTCAATGGAGAAGGTAGCAGGAAGTTGCAAATTCAATTACGTGACATCAGCCTAGCATCCATGCTTCCAGGATTCTGGGGTGCTGAAAACAAAAAATCAGGTCCTTGTTTTCCCTCTAGCTATTTTATTGGGCTACCCTTGAAGACAACTTGGAAGTTGCAACATAGAATGTTGCTTGTTGAAGAGTGCTAACCACTTCAATAGCAATTTTTCCAAGCAGGATGCTGATAATTACCAATAAAGCTTTATTTACCTTGGCTCTTTGTTAACTCCTGTAAGTAGAATCTTCCTGACTTACCAAATCTAGCTGGGAGAAGATTTTTTGGGATACCCATCCTGTGGAAAATCTGTGAACCTGCATCCTACAAAAAGACCTTCTCAGTGGCAGTCTCCTCTCTGTGATACAACATGACCTTTGAAGTCAGGTTGGTCCCCACCTTGCTATCTTTTCAAAAACTTTTTAAAGCGGGTAAGATGATTTTTCAGTGTGATATATTACACAAACTTTAAAATTGAAGTTTAAAATTTAAAATTACTTAATATCCTATCTGTAACACTGATGCATAATCTACATGATGCATAATCTACATATATTTTTGTATTATTCCAGATATTCAAGCTAGATTAAATCAATGGCTCTTGAGCTAGTAACCTTTTATATTTTACATGTTTATGTTTATCAGTAACTTTAACTGATTTCAAACCCTAACCTAAATGCAAATAAATTGTATTACAACAAATTACAATAAATTGTATTAAGTTTGATACAAGATTATTAAAGGATGTATCTTTTAATATTATCTGGCTATCTAAATAATACTAAAAAGTAATTCCTTAAAGGTCCTATCTCCTGATTAAAAATTACAATACCAACCCATTATTTTTCTAGCAGTATCTAACATGTTATTTTTCCATAACATTACTAAGCTATTTATACTCGGGGCTGAGCAAAAACTTACAATTTGAAAAAATAGTATTATGATTTACTATTTACATAATTAGGATGTTCATATTTGTACGACAAATGATAATTTCTTACTATAGTAGCAGCAAGATACCAACTATTGACCCATTTAGGCTGATAATGTGGTCACAGCAATTTATAATTTTCATTTATCTTTCATCGTGTGTCCTTAAGATTTTTATTTATTACAAAAGTTGTAATAAATTGTCCCTTTGATTATATACCTGTACCAGTCATTCGTGTAAATGACATGCTTTATCTGTACTGTATGAACTGAAATCAAAGTAATTTTTATCAATATTTTCAAATATTTTTAGCTTAGCTGGGTCCTTGCACTGATGATTTTACTTAATTGAGTAATGCAGCATCTGCAAGAAAATAATTAAGCTCAGGAACAATGGCCCTAAATTAATTTGTATCAGCAATTATTTCAATTTGGCACTACTTCAAATTAGAATTAACATTTTCAGTCACTGACATAGACGTATATATAACTTACATAATATGAACTTCCCACATATTTAAAGACATCTTCTCTTCAGGCTATTATTCCCTAATTACAAGACAATTCCATCCTTTTTTTTTCAAAGTACAAAATACAGGTAGTCCTTGACTTGTAACTATTTATTTAGCAATGTGTTTAAAATGGTATTTATTGTGCATTGAAATAAATTTCATATACATTTTTAAAAATCAAATGTAGCAATTTTATAATAAAGGATATTTTTAGAACTTTAAAAAAAATCACAAAGTTATCTTAGGAGCTGCTAGATGTGTTTAAAATGGTATTTATTATGTATTGATATAAATTGCATGTGTAATTAGTATTATGTACTAAATGTCTGTATTGCTCTATATATTAAAAGATTTTCTTCTTTAGTTTGTTTTGTAATATGGTATGTTACTTTACAGGGTGTTTAAGAAATAAAATGATCAGTCGCATTAAAGAAAATCAATTTCCTTGGTTGTAATCTAGAAGATAGAAAACAAAACTCAAGGTATGTTTTATAATCAAATTAGATTTAATTTAGTTAGAGGTAATTCAGTCAGTATTTCTGTCTTGATTCTATTGTGTTTTTATTTTATGGAAAATCTGAAATAGTTTTTTCTTTGTTACTATTACAAAATAAAGCAAATCCTCCAAATCATTTGACCTAGTTTTGATAAATTTAAGATGGTATCAAGCCTTTGATTTAAAATCCTTTCCAGGTTAAAAAAAAAAGACTCTGAAGTTAACCATTCAGATAACAAAAGTGTGAGCCTCCCATTAATTATTAGTCTTGCAGGCTCTTAGTAAACAATCTAACAAGTTGAAAGAGCAATGCCCAAAATGTGTTACCATGGATTAATATATATCCAGTCTGAACTTGGATAACTAAATCTTATAAAGATGTGAAAGATTTTATGTAATGATTCCATTACATAAATTAATAGACTCTGCATTTTTGTTGTAGTAGACATGTGATCATCCACATGTTAAATGCTACAAAAGAGGTCAAAAAACCCCACCTCCGTGCAGTTTCCTTATCAACCCTCATTGAAACAGCCTGTAAATTTGGGGATTCTCAGAACAACACAGCAGCATTGCAGAGGGAAGGTAAGATCTCTTCCACCAGGTCCTTCCAGCGTGTAACGCAGCATGTCAGCCAGAGATGTAAGATGAAGAAAGTATCCTACCCAGATCACTAATGATTCAATACCTATTTTGATTCGCGCTAACTTGCTGTATGATCACAGACCACAAAGAAAGCTGAAGACAGTAAATTATCCTGGGATTGTTTTATCACACCACTTCTAGAGTATTGGGGAGCAAATAACAGGGAAGCAATCATTTTGGCTGTGGAGGTATCCATTAAACCTTGTGCAAGGCAGTCACTATATACTTCATGAAAAGAGAGATATTTTTGTGACAGATGAATACTTACACGAACAAAACAAACCCTCTAGCCTCCACTCCAGGCTGCAATGGAGAATATATATATTCCAGAATGTAAATTTCATTGAGTTGAAGGGGCAGCTACTTCTGAAGACAGGTATTCTACTGAAGTCCTCTTGCTTTCAGTGGGAAATGACATGTCTAAACTTCATTCTCTGAAACCAAAGGAACTTGAAAATGTTGACTTTTGGGGCTCACTTACAACACCAGCCACCTGCCCAGCGAAACCTTCCAGCGCAGTTCACAATCACACATTTCAAGCGTCCTTTTTTCGATCCCGCTTCAACTGAAGTCGTCACTGCCATCATCATTTATTAAATTGATATGGCACCTCACTCCTGAGGGATGATGGGTTTAGAGTACTGCACACTTAGGGTTATGTTTTCAGGGTGGTGCGTTATTCCATCTTGTCCTCGTTTCTCTTCACAAACCAACCTCACCCGAATACATATAAGCAATGCTTGCCCAGGGTCCACAGTATTGTCTGGGACACTACCATCCTCTTCAATACCTGTTTTCCTTGCTACCTTCTGGGAGAACAGGAGAACATCCAGATTCAGTATCTGAAGCAGAACATCCAGATTCAGTCACAGTTTTGTTCCATATAGTATCAACCTTTGTGAGATATATATATACATATACATATATAACTATCCATCTTGAATATATAGTACTACACACACGCATATATATATACTGTATATATAACTATACACTTGCTATATACATATTACATACATGCATATATATATACACACACACATGCTATATACGTGTGTGTATGCATGGGGACAAAATTTCATTTTAATGTGTGCCAGTGTGCCCACAGTAAAAAATAAAGGTTATCTGTTCTCTGTTCTGCCCAGCCCAGGAAGCCCGAAAGTGGGAGGACGACGGTGGCCTCGTATGGGCGGCCCAGCCTGGACCTCTTCAGGTAAATGGAAGTGCCCCCACTTCAAAGGCCGCTTAGCCGCCCATCCTCAAAGCTGAGAACAAGGAGGCTCGCTAGGCGCCCCGCCGCAACGCAGCCCCTCTGCCTATCAGCATAACAAAGCAGCACGCTTGCAAATTTGCCCCGGGTTTGACTGAGGCGTTCGCAGGGCCTTTTCAAGAAGCGGGTCGCCGGCCTGCCGCCTTTGAACTGGGCACCGGTTGCGNNNGCCGCCTTTGAACTGGGCACCGGTTGCGGGGTCTTTTGTCACCCCAGAATGTTCATTTGCGTTCGCCTGGAGAGAGACTTCCACTTTCCCACCGCGTCACCCCGGGGTTCCCCTTAAAACTCCTTTCTCGCCCCGAGTTCAAGAGTTCAGCGCGGCAGCAAAATTAGAGGCTGGTTTTCGGCGTTGGGAAGATCCAACGCTCCCGAGAAATAAGTTGGGGAAGAAAAGGAGACGAAAGGAGGAATAAACAAAAGCAACGAGACTTGGCGGGAAAGTAGCTTCGCGCCTTTTTCTGCTCAGAGACCCGAGGAACGTATCGCCTAAATGCAGGGGCGCTCATTTACCACCAGTAGGTTTGGCCATTTTAAAATCTCGAATCCCGTTTGAAAAAAACATTAAAAGATGCAATGAACAGCAAGTCGGTTCTGCGACATTGAGAACTAATTTTAGTTCACTATGCATCGATCAGCAAACTCTAACATTTACTGCAGTGGCGTTGAGAGAAGCAAACTTTTGAATGCAGGCTTGTCTTAAAGACAATGATAAATAAAACGACACACACACAAATTGAAGGGCTGCATTATTCTTCTCCATGCAGTTATAAATCCCAGCTTTATAACCCAAATTTACAAAATGAAAAAAAAAAGCAAGCTAAAAGCTATGTGAGGTATCTATTAGCATGCATATGGATATCTGCAAAGAATCCTATTTTATATTCATGGGTTGGTTTTTTAAAAACCAAGGTAGGAAATAAGTTCATATGAGAAAGAAAACCCTTTAAAATTTTCACCTCTTTATTAAAAAAAAATAACTGAGCTGAGATCAATGAAGCTTGTTCTCACACACACATGCTGTTGCCTCTGTCCCATAAAAACTTAAGGTGCCATACATTCATTAGTTGAACCTATTTACTGTGCCATTAGCTTTCACTTCTTAAGAAGGGGGGTGGGAATCGTACTGATAAGCAACTTATATACTCACCCAAAAATAGTCAGCACTTTCTTATACGGTAGTACAGGGACATCACTATCTCATACACATTTTAACTGACACAAAGATGCCGTTATTCTATATTCACAATAGTTTTTTAGTTTAGAGAGCAACCACCAGTTATAAATTGAAATGTGGGGATATAACCATCAGAGAAGGCTAGAGAAATAAGAATGTAACTAATAGGCAGTAAGTGTTTTTGTGCAGATGCTTAGATGTGAGCAAATAAATGCAAAAGAACTTTTCCACAGAAATGTGAATCAGAGAACAGAAGTTACTACGTTTTCAAATACTGAATTCTACCTGAATTCTTAATAACAGAAGAAGTGGTAGATTACATATTTTCATATTGTGTACCTTTTTTACTTGTATTGTTGTACAGGAATCCACTTCATACTGAATGATGGGGGGGGGATTTTTGAGAAAACTAACATTTGCCCAAAGGGCATCCTTGAGTTCACTAAAAGTTTCAGAGACTGTACAGAAAGAGGAATAATCTACCAGTGGAATAATACTGCTGAACACTAATGTTAGAGAATAAAGCTAGTATTGACACATATATCAATATACACCTTATCCATTCATCATACTGAAAAGGGTGCAACAAACAAACCTGCAAGAATGAAATTCATTGAAAAGAGTAGAATTTGGTAACAGTAGCCATACAGAATAAAAACATCAAGTGTGCAGGGCCATCAAATGTGGAAACCAATGAAAGATATAGTAGCTGTACTTTGATAAACACAAAAAGGAAGCACACAGTTATGTTGTCAGATGTTCCCATACCTTAACAAAAAGACAACTTATTTTTATTGTAATCTCTTCCTGGCTGATTTGCTAAATCACACCCACATGCAGACAATCCCCAAAACTTTCTTTACCGCAGCCTTCCCAATCAATATTTGATATTTTTCCTGTATCAATTATCATTCTCTGTAGAGAGGGTTTCAGTAAACTAGACTGAGAAAAAATGCAGTTTACTACAGCTTTACTTGATGAGACAAAAATTAACTTGTGACTCAGTGTCAGAATCTGGGTGACGTGTTTGACAATGATACTGAGAGAGACTTAAGCAAAAGGTAGTTCTTGGAAAGTTCTAGTCATTCCTTTTAATGTAGATTAGGCAAATATACAGACACAAACATACACAAACAGAAGCCCATGTACCTATTAGATTTATTTTTATATATTACTCTCATCCTATTTCCTTGAAATTCCCCTTTGAATGTAGTTCTGAACAATTGTGAAAACTTACATTATATACTGACTATAATAAGCTTCATTTGTTCCAAATTCTATCTTGATGTGATCATCAACTGGGCAGGCCATAGCCAATCACAATATGGGAAGATATCTGGTCCATTATTGCTCAGTCAAGCTAACTAGAATAGGACTAACTATTCCTAGGGATGAAGGCTATTCTGGCCAGCAACCAGCTTTCTTCTTTTCTTATCATTTTAGCCATGGACTGAACCAGGAGCTCTTTGCTTGAGAAACAGAAGACCCTTTCCAAGTCATTAATTCATCAATCGAAGAATACTATTTATAACTCCAGGAGTAGCATGTGACAAATTGTTTATAACTAGCAAACATTGCACAAGTGAAATTTCCACCTCCGAACCTCCTGGATCTGTAGTCAATTCTTGCAAGTATCCCTCCCTTTTCGTGTTAAAATGTAGTTTGACCACAAATTCTTGTGTCTACAAGTTGATGGGGAAAGATAATGAAGAGTAAACGTTATAAAGTGGCCAGCTCAACCCTGCAGAAACGCGAAGGAAAAAGTCGTCGGACCGTAGAGACTGCTCGTCCTACCGGCCTGAAAAAGACCCCTCCCCGGAGCCAGAGACGGAGGAGAGAAAGAGAGACAAATCCTTACCACTGTTGCTGCTAGTGGGAACGTGGCGCCTCATCCACTCATAAGGCGTGCGCCTTTGCGCGTTTGGGGAGAGCTGGGGGACCGGGGCGCTCATGGGCGGAGGCAGCAGTCCAGAGCCGGGTGGCGGAATTGGATTGAAATCCGAGGGGCTGTATACTAGCTGCNAATTGGATTGAAATCCGAGGGGCTGTATCCTAGCTGCCCCGGGCTGGCGACAGAAGGGGGTCCTGCGCCGTAGGTGTGCCAGTCCTCTTTAGTAGGCGGGTACGGAGGGCCCCAGGTCCCCGCGGGCTGCCCCTGGTGAGGATCGCTGTTAATTCCCGGCATGTGGTGGTAGCTGGCAAAATCCGAGTACTGAGGGGGCACGGGCACATAATTTGGGGGGCTGAGGTTCAGGCCCGGGTGCCTGACCGGGTTGGGGTACATGTTGGTGTCCTTATCCAACAGATAGCCCACATACATCATCCCCAAGTAGCTCAGCGTGCATAATGTGCCCGGCGCCTCAGCAACGTCTTCCCTGGCTTGCCTTTGCAGAGAACTCCCAGCCTCTTCCTGATTAACAGTTCACCTGAACTACTTGCTCAGGTTTTTTTTTTCTTCCCTTCCCAACTTTGCAAAGGCACCTCCCTGAGGAAAAGCCTTTTTTTTTATTATTATTGGGCCAACCTCTCGGAGCATTTGCATTGAAAGGCAGGGTTGCATTTCAAAGTCCCGGAATCAAAGTGGAAGCCACTGGGGCGAATTCAAATGGCACTAAGCAGATAGAAGGGACGGGGGTGGGGGCTGAAGGTCCTTATAAGGACTGTGCTTAGAGGGCAAGGAAAACCTGAGAAATTCCCAGAGGTTACAAAGAATTCCAGGTACAAAAGGATTCCTTAGGGAAATGACCCAGGAAGAAAAGAATGTCAGTTGATGTTTCAGTTTTCCCAGACTCCGGGCAGGCATCGAGACTGTAACACACAGTTACAGGAGACCCCTCTGCTAACAATTTTAACAATCCGATTTTAAAAATTCAACAACTGATTTTGAAAGAGGGAGGGCCCCTTAATTTGGTCATTATATTCTCTTATATTAGCATTTCAGGCTCATTCTGCCTGCAAAACTAATATTTAAGCCCTCTTGCTTGATATGCCCAATGGGGTACACGTTAAGATGGGTTAGAGGTGGCCTATTTATTTCATTTCCACAATGCTCTAACCTGATGCCCAAAATTTGTCTCAAAACAATTTCTTCCAGCACAACCAGCCAATATATTTGTAGTAGTTAGAAATGTTAGGAGTTTTAGCTGGATGTCTCCGGACTGCAACACCTTGATCAAGCACCCCAGAAAGTTTGGGCAAAATACGTGGAACTTCCTAAATCAAAATATTAACATAAATAATCACAATCTATTTATCCTAAGAATATCTTTTTCTATACTTCTTCATTTAAAGAGTGTAAGAGCCATAAACCATTTTTCCACTTGGTTTTCCACTTTGAGCAAAACTAGATCTTTTTTTTTAATCAGTGGATTTTGACTCAAGCAAGTCTGAAATAATTGATTTGTAATGTTTTAATTGAAGAAATGTGTTATTTTTCTTTGCAAAAGGAAAAAAAGCCATATAACACAGGGAAATGGATATTAGCCTGGTATTCCACACATACCTCCCCCCCCAAAAAAATCCCTTGAATATACTTTAGTGTGTATTAAGAAAGGTTTTATGCTAAAAAAAGTTAAGTTATAAAAATCCCAGACCTTGACTGGGATTGATAGAGGGAATTTTCTTAACTGAAGTTTCAGAAGCTGAGAAAAAATCACTTGTAAAGAAAATAAAGTTTCTTTTGTAACAAACTGGGAGTGATTTCATTTATACAGTTTGGCAAAAACCCTAATGGGTATAGATAGAAAAGGGTGCCTGGCCAGGCTGTTTTTCCTGCCCCAGCTTCAGAATCTGAAGGTGCCTCCAGCTATGTGCTTAGTTAATTTAGGATACCCAGCCTGGAATAGCTAATTAAAACATAGAAATACAACATCAAAGAAAGCTTTGCATCACTTTATTTTTAATGTTTTAAAAACTGCCCTAGAAATGAGAGATATAGATCCATCTTGGCGGAAGGCCCACGAAATGTGATACTAGCTGCGTGGTCCAAGTAATTGCATTTAGGTGCAGGATAATCCTTAAAAGAGAGCCTGTGTGAGTGATATACATCAGGACTGGAAGGTTCCCTTCACCCCCAAGCCTACGAAATTCATGGGGCTTGCGAGCGTATACAGTGCAAAGGTAGGGGTGCTAGATCTTGAGGCACCTGTTGTTGCTGTTGTTTTTAAAAAGCCGGTCCAGGAAGAAGTGGGGTTCCCAGGACTCCCTTTTTTTTCCAGCTCACAGCCAAACGCGGCCAGCCGTCCCTTTTATCCTTTTGATGCCAGCTCACACCTCTCCGTTGTGCAAAGCGGGTGGTCCCAGTACGAGGGAAAACCCTTTTCCGCAAGAAGGGGAATCCTAACAACCTGCAGCTTGCAGGTTAAATGAAGAAAAGAAAGAGAAAAAAAAACAAGCGGAAAGTGGCAGAACTTCCATTCCAGCTGTGCAACCTTACACTGCGAATAATAAGCAGGAATAAGTTAGCACTACTTCGGAATAGGTTAGCGCTGTTTCTACTGACTCTCTTAGAAAACCATGCGGGACCTAATAGGTTACCAGGCAGAGAACCGTGCGTCTCTGGTCGAACGACATTTCCAAGCGTTTGTCCAATCTGTAGTTGCTCTTATCATATCGAGAACCCAATCCACAAGGTTCTGCGCGCTGCCTCTTTAAAGAAACCTCAAGCCACAATTCGTCGTATCCCTCAATTCACGGAATGATTAATCAACGGACCTCGGTTCTTCCCGTCCCGTTCCCCCCCACCCCAAGAACATTATTCATTTGAAGGTTCATAGACCTACTGCTTAGAAGGGTACTGCAGGATGACAGAACTCATGGTTAACGACAGAACATGGTTAAGGACGCCAAGGAATAAGTCTGTATACCATTTGCAGTGTATTTCGCCACCACCTCTATCCCATTTAGCCATATTCTGGGAAAGATAGTCTGGAAATGTTTCAGGATTGTAGCTTCAATTGCATGTCTCCACATTTTAAAACTCTCTTTTCATTAAAAGTGTGCAGGGAGGGGAGGTGCCCTATGCTTAGAAAGAAATATGGATAGAATTAAACTGAATAATCATTGTGGTAGCAAGTTACAATGTGAGGCATAAAAGTAATTTTAATAACACTTTCCATTCAATAACCTCGGCTCCTTTGAGAGAGAGAGAGGCAAATAATCCTCTTCTGGAACAAGCAAATGTTGCAAGAAAACATCAAGAGAATGACCAAAATGTTTCAACTGCTAAATTATGGAAATAATACTATTACAAATTTTGGAAAATAATACTCTTATGAATTTCATTATCAGAAAGGAAATGAAAGCAAACCCCAAATATTCATGTATTTCTAAATGAAAATTTAAGAAATATTTTAATTACTAGACCCTGGTTGTTGATTGTTTTTTTAAAAAAACCTTTATCTCCTATAGTAGAAAATTATTTTTTAAAATAAGCAAGGTATTAAAAGCATTAGGTTTATAGCTGTCATTATTTGATGCAACTCTACTACAGCTAAACATACATTATCAAATTTATAGGCCACCTGATGCCAATGTGATTTTGGGCACCATACAATATTAAACAATTTATTGTTAAACAATGTAAAACAACACTAAAATTCAGAGAATATTAATGCAGTCTTAACAAACCAATTTTCAGACAATTTATTCAAAATAAAGGGGACTATGAATGTTTACATGGATTTTTTTAAAAAAATATGACATTTAAATTAATATGTTTATTATGCCATCATTTAGAATCTCCATGTGCAGATATGATATTGGGAAGAATGCTCTGATTTATGTAGCAATGCGGACCTGTATATTAGCAGATGGAAAACAAGCAATGCAAGAAATATTTTGAACAGAATGTCTTTGCTATGAATCTCAGCTCCTTTATTATCTAGGAATTCAAAATGTATCACAAATATGCTGACCATTTTGGTGAATTTTGATAAGGAAATGCTTAATCCTTCTCCTTTTTCTCTGCTACTATGTAACATTGAATTTAAAAACCAAAAGCAAGACTCACATTTTTCTACTAATCACGTTGGTAGAAAGACATTGATAACATTAAGAGGAAATCATTCATAACTGAGAGACCCAATACAATGCAGCACCAAAAACCGCCAACAGTAAATCATAAAACATTACAGTAACAGATCACAAAACATGGCAATGGAACCTGAAATCTGTATCTTGTAGCATGTGAAACAGGTCTCTACCTCAATTGAGCCCAAAATTTGCCTTGCTAAGCAAGGCCATTGTTAATTGAATTTTGGCCCCATTTTACAACCTTTTTGCCAGAGAGTTGTTAAGTGAATCACTGCAGCTGTTAAATGAATAATACTTTTGTTAAGCAAATCTGGCTTTCCCCCATAGACTTTGCTTGTGAGAAGCCAGCGGGGAAAGTTATCCATGGTGATCACATAACTCTGGAACACCACAACTGTGATAAACATGTGCCAGTTGCCAAGGGCCTGAATTTTGATCATGTGATCATGGGGATGCTGCAAAGTTGTAAGTGTAAAACATGTTGTAAATCGCTTTTTTCAAAGCAGTTATAACTTCAGTCACTAAACAAATAGTTATAAGTCAAGGATTACCTGTATCACAAATAGCTTACAACAAAAAAGTTCTCAAAGATAAGATCAGATACTGAATTAGAAAAGCTGGCAAAAAGTAATAAATTCTCTCTAATAACATATAATTTCCCATTTTTGTGTGTTTGTCATTTATTATTTTGATGGATTAAGTAGGACAAGAGATTATGAAGCTTCTAGTAACTTAGTTTAAAATCATACAGTTTTACAGTCCTCTTTTCCTTAATAACCTTCCACATCTTCCCAAATATCTCTGTAAATCGGGACCTTCCCTGAATAATCTTAGATGTTTTATGGCAGATGCCATACTGGAGAAGAGAAGAGAATACTCAGATTTGATTTTAAACATTAATTTCCATTATGGGAGTATACATAACCATGGGAAAAGCACATTTAAAATGTCAGTTTGGTGCAATGCAGTCATCAGCCACAACAAAAGGAAATTCACCGCTGTTAAGTTGGGAATCATATTAATTCATAAGAGGCATATACGGAATTTAGTGTAATATGTAGTCTTGGCTTTTAGTTTTAATTAGCTTTAGAAATATTGTTACAATTATTGGTCAAAGACTGGTGTAAAATTGTAACAGTTCCTTAAGACAATCAAATAGGATCTGCTACATTGCCCAGCAATTCTAGTAATATTCAATGACCACAAGTTCCCCACTCCTGCAATAATTAAAAAAAACAGCACAGAAGTATTAGTGCAGGCTCAAATCCCACCAGGCTCAAGTTTGACTCAGCCTTCCATCCTCTCGGGG
>AZIM01002726.1:147487-162051 GCA_000516915.1 Ophiophagus hannah | reverse complement strand
AAGATTGTTGGGGGCAATAAACTGACTTTGTAAGAATGCTGCTTGGTAATAAAGCANAGCACATTGGATGGTGCTCCAGAGACTGTAAGCCGCCCTGAGTCTCCGGAGAAGGTATAAATGTGATTTTTTTTAAAAAAAAGTATTAATTCACTTGAAATACACACTCACCTTGATTCTTTCACAACAGTATTGCTTTGCAATATACTTAAGATCAACTATCTAAACACGAGAAATCAGAATATAGATATAAAAACTGGTAAGCTTCTAGGACTAGCAAAGACACAGCATTTGCTTAGATT
This sequence comes from Ophiophagus hannah, assembly GCA_000516915.1. Lineage (NCBI taxonomy): Eukaryota > Metazoa > Chordata > Lepidosauria > Squamata > Elapidae > Ophiophagus > Ophiophagus hannah. The sequence continues at coordinate 161,752 of AZIM01002726.1, read as the reverse complement.
AAAAGGGATCTGTGTTAGAAGGTTAGGATTAACAGGGCCCAATTTTTTTTGACAATCTCTGTTTTTCAGATTGTTTTTTTTTGACAGTCTTCTGTTTTTGTTATTGACTGTAATAGTTGTACTGAGGTTACAGCCAATATGTTTGATTTTGAAATACAATAGTTGCATCCAATCAATGGCCGTTTCAATGGTATACAATCAATGGCCGTTTCAATGGTATACAATCACAGCATTCTACCCCATGGCTGGTTGTATTGGGAACAAAATACAATCAGAGCAATGTTCAAGTTGTCATTACAAATCGCATGGCTATCCTAACTTAACATTGCCCATATCTTCCCACTTAATTACTCCATGCATAACATCCACAATGCTTAATACTCACAATTCACTTACTGTCTTGCAGTCCTACTACTATTTACATCATCAATAAATCCTATTAAACAGATATAAAATATCAGCTTGTGATTAATAATATTATAATACTTATAAATATTATTAATGTTAATATTGTAATTAAGTCTGTTTTAATATTGTAATTTAATTATTACCAGTATTTTTCTGTAAGCTATCTAGAGTTACTTTAGTGTAAGATGGGCATTTATATATGTATGTATGTATGTATGTATGTATTGGCAATAGAGTGAAGCTGGAACCCAGTAGATTAATTTTTTGCCTAGATGCTGGTTCATGCTTTTTTGTGTATGTTTTTTATTGTTGCTATGATCCACCCAGGATTATGATACATAAAATAAATGGCCATGTAAATCTTTTAAATAAATAAACACACAAACTCTTATTCCCAGAATAGAAACAAATAGTCTGGTCTTGGTTAGTGTAATTGTGCTAAGCTTTAATTTATTACATACCAAAAAGAATTATTATTCTGATGCTACATTTTTTAAATTCATAAACAAAGTCAGAAAATAACTAATAGTCAACAGATCCAGAAAACCATACCTCCTGTTAAAATAAGTGTCCCCATTCACAATCCAGTGGAAAAATTTAGAGAAGCTGAGGTATCAGCCAAATTCAGATCTTTTCTGTGTTTGTGAAGTAACCCATTCTGTTCTTGGGATTGTGAAAGCAAAAATACAGTAGTATAATTTTCAGTAAGCATGAAAATAGTATACAAAACTATGAATGATCTATTGTTACTCTGATAGCAAAACAAAATGATATGCAAAAGGTATAGTTCTAATGTAAAGTCCAATAACATTTCAATGTTTATAAAGAAAAAAGTACAGTAAAATTCTGGACACGAGGCCTCAAATAGTTCTAAAATAATCTCATCAATATGAATAATTATAACGATTCAATTGCATTTAATTCCTTACCTTCTGCATCCAGGATACTATCCTATCATTTTTCAAAGATCAGTTGAGACTATTATGACTCCATCTTCTAAATGTACCCCCGCCATTTCCTTTAGTATGTCAAGTAAAGCCACTTTTATTCTACTAGCCTTTATAAATCTACATTATGATTTCATCTTTCATCTTCTTGTATGATGTAAGTCAGTCTCTGGCAAAGTTGTAAATAAATACAAACACAAGCCAAACATTATATTAAGTATGTAGCAGCTTGGTATCATTCATACCAGAATGTAGCTCTGGACAGCTAGTTTCGGAAACAGCAGAATTTTGGGAAAGGACTATTTGAGATAGCCACTGATAATAGTCCTGTACGGACTATTACACAGAGACAAGTTTTTCTTGCCAGAATGTCCTTAACCTTAGATGGATTGGGATAAGTGCTGTTCAACACATGAACAGTTGCTAAACTGTAAGAAGGACAAACTTCTTATGTAAAATATGTGATACTAAGCCCCAAAATCTTATGACATTTTGGTTCTTGTATTCCAAAGAAGAAATGAAACAGTTAAGATCTGGAATTTCTTACACAATTATCAGACACATACTTATGGACTGCCCTTCTAAGTCTGTGTGAGCTTTCTTTCTGATGAAAGTTTACTTTAGTCTAAAGGATTAGATGGGACAAGAAAAATCAACTGAATTGACAATAGAATCATAAAGATCCACTGATAAGCTTTCCTTTTGGTCTCTTTTACAACTTAAGAATTATGTTTGGAAGAGTGAATTCATGAAAAAGACATCTAGCTTTCTGGTTCTACCAAAAACATTTGCACGCTTACCATATATACAAAGAAAACACTACTCAATTAACATTGATGATTTTATAACTTTCTCTTCACTGCTGGATGATGCAAGCCCAATAAAAGTAGCCCTACATCTAATTTTACTTTCTTATTGTAGGAAAAAGCTAATAAATGTCATGCATGTATTGCCTGAAAATAAAAGAGGGTGTTATATTAGGGAATGTAATTACAGGTCCTTTGTATTTCTTGCCCTTAGTAACTTTTCGTGCCATGGCGATATATAAACCTAAATAGGGCTAGAACCACAAAAATGCTATGGCAGAGCAGGGTGCAATGATTAAAACCAGGAAATCTGAATTCCAGGAAGACCTTTGGGCCAGTCACTCTCTCTCAGCACAACCTACCTCACAAGGTTCTCATTGTGGAGAAAACAAGAGGCAGAAGATGTGTTGCATATATTCATCACCTTGAGTTTTTTCTAAAAATAATGGTGAAATACAAATGAAATTGTAAATAAGTACTGTAAATAACTAAACTAACTACTGTAACTAAATAAATAAATAGATTGTGAGAATCGCTGGGTTGGTACATGTGTTTATGTATCAAGGACCTTCTGCTATATGGAGGAAATAATAAAATATAACAAACAATAAAAATACCTTTCTCCAATTAGATGTATATTCCAGCCAACATGAAATTGCTAAATTTGAAAAATGCATATTCAGGAAATGCTTTCAGAAAGTCATGTGTGAAGGTGATTTTATGGGGAAGGGTCAATGAGAGAAGAGGGCTATGGTTAAGTATTTGAAATTACACTATCACAGGATTAACTGACAGGAAAGTGTGTGTATGGGTGAAATTACTATTTTGCTTCTGGGGTAACTGAAATGTTTTTAAAAGCTCTACAAAGCCCCCAGGTATTAGCCATAGATCTCCTTTTTGTATTCAGGTATTTTGCACAAACTCACCCAGTAATTTAATGTAGTGTCCCATTCTGTAAATTCAACATTTGTCTATTTCTCCACATATCATTTTTCTGTCCCCATTCATGGTGTGTGTGTGTGTGTGTTGCACACCATTGTTTCAAGTTGTACATCAGGAAGAAAGCATGAAATCAATTGTTTTAATGCCAGCTCTGTTATCAAGCAGTCCCCTTGGTAAACTTAAGCCCCAGATGTAATTAACAGAAGCCAGTGTTATCATTTAGCTGCTGCTCCTGGGATCTTTTAAAAGTCCCAACGCTCTGAAAAGTTGGACCTTCTCTCATGCCCTGATCTCTTCACAGTGTTCATGTTATCAACAGTGGGAAAATTATTGTTTCAGAACGAGTTTCGCTTTCCCAAATACGAGAATGCTATGATTATTTTTAAAAATTGTTTTAACATTGTTCATGTTATCAACAGTGGGAAAATTGTTTCAGAACAAGTTTCACTTTCCCAAATACGAGAATGCTACGATTATTTTAAAAAATTGTTTTAACATTGTCCCATTCAGTTGGAAAAGTACAGGCAAGATTAAACGTGTAAGCTCCCCAAATACTCAGTTTTCTCTAAGCATGTCTTTATTTTGATAATCTGCTGAATGCTAGAATCCACTAGAACCGCTGCGACTTTGCTTTTCCATAATTTGCCTGGAATGGCTTTATTTATCTTTGTGATTCTGCAGTGCGCTATAGTTCTGAATTCTCCATTACTATCTCATAAAGTTTATTGCCACAAGAGTGGTAAAAAGAGGCAGAACAAAACTGCCTGACCTATAGCAATTTCAATAAAAAGTTTGAATATTTGTCTGCCTTTTTGGTTTAATTCATACACTTGCAAATAAACAAAAGAAAAACAAAATACCCCTGCCCCCTCCCAAACTGTTAAAGAAAATAAATGAACATGTTGATGAAAAGGGGTCAATTTTCAGACAATGCAAGAGAGGATAAATTATGTAATTTTGCATAAATAAAGTGCAAGTTAGGAATTGTGTTTTGTCTACTTGAACAAAAGTACAAAAAAAAAGACCAACGTATATTAATACAAACTATCCCATCAAAAGGTAAGAAGCTTGAGATACCATGCTTGTATATCCGTAAAGTTTTCCAGTATTTCTCTCTGCCTGTTTGAAACTTTCAGTCATCCTCTGCAGCCAACCAATAACCTTGCTGAGTTTTGCCTGCTTCCTTATGCAGTGATGCAGGGTTTTGATGCAAATAGGAACTGAACTGGTCACTTTGAAGTGGTCATGTATACACACTCCATTCAAATCTTTATTGAGGCAAAGACCTATAGAGCATTAATAGGATAGGGCAATCTGTGAACCATGTTTTATAGTAGAATGCTTGATCATTGATGATAACATTTAGCGTTGTTTTGGGAGAGGCATCCTCGTGTCCAGAGCCCCCAATCTTTTTTCTACCCAACCTCTCAAAAGAAACAAAACCTCCAAAGAAATTACCCTGCCCCTTCCAGTGACACTGAAATCATCAACAATCTATCACAGCTGGTTAAGATGATCAGCTGAAACCCACACCCCTTAAATCTTGCTAATTGCTGGTAATGCCTACAATTAATCTAATTCATAATTAACTTTTAAAAGCTCAGGGCTTTTTTTTTTAATGGCTACTTTATAGTTTTGATGATACTTTCTAGTATCATAAAAATCCTATAAGTGGTACTACCAAATATCACTCATCTGTGATACTTTTACAAAAGTTCCTACCCTAATTACTGCTTTAATTGGCAGGACTACTCTGGCTGGTTCACAAAGGTTCAGACAACCATTAGACAGTAACATAATTTCTTTTTCTATATCTCTTTGCTGCCATCTAGCAGATGTCCAAATATATGCAGCTCAGACACTAACCCAAACCACAGATCAATCCAAAACTTTTACTTTTAAGTAGGACCACCACACACAATATCCACATTAGAAATTCTCAAAAGAGATGAAACCAATGCCAATTTTGTAAAATGTAAAATGTTTGCTTTTTGGTGAGTGAGTAGCAATAATGGAAAAGTATCTTGCATCTCTAATAAGTCTCTATCTCCTCCAGCAATGTTCACGTTCTCCCTGATTTTTTCCTACCTGACCTTCTGGATTCTCCCCTGATTCTTGGATTAAATTAATTTAAAATGTGCTTGAGATTGAGGGCCAAAGGTTTCTTCTTCCAAATGCAAAGACAGGGAAAAGAATGTAATGAATGTAATATAGGTATTGCTCCCATATCTGGGCCATATACAACCATATGATTGTAGAAAAGAATGAGAGTTTTCTGTGTCTCTTTGCTGTCACCTAGTGAGGAACTAGGTTTTTGCAACTCAGATCTAATAGTCCCAGATAAAACACTTTGAACTGGAGAATGGGCATTGGTCAGAGAGCCCTATATATTCTCTGCTAAGAAATACGTCTTTTAGACCAGCAATTCCCACCCTGATGTTGTACTACAAGTTCTAAAAATTTATATCAGCTGGAATCTATGGAAGTTGCAGTTGAGCAAATTTGGAGAACATTGTTTTAAACACTGCTGTTCAGGAATAGGAAATTTGGATCCTTTTTCAAACAGAAATGTGGACCACACTAGTTATAAAAAAGTAACACATGATGCATGGATTTACTTTTTTAACATGCCTCCTTCCTTCATGAGCTTCTGGGCTGTGCACTGCATAAGCATTCCCAAGGTAGAGTACAGGGAGATGGCCCAGCAAGTAGGAATGGATATTGCTGCTCTAATCTCATCTTACAAATCTTCCTCAAAGCAACTGCTTAAATACTGACAGAGACTGAATTTTGAACCAGATGTTTACCCCACCTAGCAAAGAATGGGAGAATATTTAGTGCAAGAATGGAAAACCTTGTGATAGTTATACTACAATTTCCTAGCAATATCTGAAGGGTTGCAGGTTCTTCAGCCCTGTCCTAGTGCTTAGATAGAAGTATTTATCATTATTTGTCAACAATACTGTACAGAGAACAACCCCAGCTTCCAAAAATATGGAACAACTAATTTTTCTCCAATTTATCTTTGGATTAAGCTGTTCTTGGATCCACAGGAGGGCATACTGTCACCAGAGCAATGTGAAACAGCTAACAAACTGAATTCTGGTAGGGTGGCTTAATGTCTCCTGACATAAAGCAGTAAAGCACACCCACCCACATGCATACAAACAGGGTTGGGACAGTATACAGTAAGAAAGGCTGGTCTTAGCCTTTCTACTCCCTTAGCCTTGCTTCTGACTGAACCAGCTCTAATCTATGTGCATATTTGTATTGAGGGAGATGAGAGTTCTTTGCAACATTCCACTAAATTGCAAATGGATTTTTTTTCCTCAGTATTTTTCCAGTGATGCATTCATGGCAGCTTTGCTGGAAGGCCTTCTCAGTCTTTCTACAAACTTCTCAGAGGAAACCCTACTGCAAACATTGTCCGCTTTGGAATATCCTCCAGAAGTCCTTGAGCAACTGAGCCATGCTGCCCGCACCCTCCTTACCTGATTACAACTAACTGAATCAAAAGGTAGTAACAAACTAAGCAGTTTATTGTTTTAAAGTCAGATGCATCAGTCCTTTCTTTAATCTTTTACAGACAGCCAAGGGCAGATTAAAGAAGAGATTTAGAGGCTCTGAGCTCTGTAATTCCTTGCAACCCAGATACAGGAACATGGATCAATGAAGACAGAGATCAAAGCAAAGCATAACGGAAGCAAAAGTAATGATTAATTGTTTGTATGTGTGTTTTTAAAAACAGAGGTGGTTCCTGTAGGAGGAGACTAAATAAGCAAAAACAAACTCAAAGCATTAAAAAAGGTCAAAACTAATATGAAACAAATTGCATAATTAAGACCATTGTTGAAAAAAAAAAAGAAAAAATGTTTTCAGTACCTACAGGAAAACAATGGTGCCACCACTAAGATGATTCTCTCCTCCTGATATGCAGCAGTTAGATGTTCAATAAATATATGCCACAAAGGTCCTTTAAGGACCAGAAGCAAATAAGCAACAATATTAACAAACAGCTATTTGGTGTATTATCCTTTTTGTTCCCTCTAGCATTTTGATTTGTCTTAAATTACTCAGAGCTTCCAGATTATCTTTGCAGATAGATCCAGTAAAAGAGCATTATAATACTTTTCTCTAAGGGTAACAGCAACATGGACAACTGAGATCAGAACACCACAATCCCTGGGTAGAGTTGCAGTTTTGAGAGCTAGTAGAAGATAATATTTGTAGCTCAGGGTTAAACTGTGGGATCCTTGGTGCTCTCTCAGCTTGGTTGTTTCTTTGCAGACGTTTCATTGCCTGACTAAGTAACATCATCAGTGTTAACACTGATGTTACCTAGCTGGGTTATGAAATGTCTGCAAGGACACAACCAAACTCAGAGAGCACCAAAGTTCCTACATATTTCAAAGCAATGGAAACTGATTAGAAATGCTTATAAATGGATCCAGAACAATGTCAGATCTAAAACATTTTGATACTTAGATCAGAGCATTCCCTAGCTGAGGCTCTTATATTCAGATAATGCTGTTTTTGCTAAGACCTGATCTTATATATGTAGCTTACTTGAATTTTAGAATCACAATCTTCTACTTTATGTAAGGGGTCTCTGTTTTGTTTTGTTTGTTTTCAAAATTAATTCCAGAAATATTTTGTTGAATTCATAACAAGGGGACAATTGGGAACCTAGAAAGTGAAGTAATAAAAGAGAATCCAAGCTTTTGAATTGTAGGAAAAGCTGTGAGTAGAGAAAAATAGGAGAATCTTGGGGTAATAAAGAATGGAAAGGAAGTAACTGGAAAGTTTGTTTTTTTTTAATCCTGGGTTGGTGACAATGGCAAGTCACTCTATCTTATTGCCAATAAATTGAAATTGAGGTAGCCAGTGCCTCCTTGTTACAAGGAGCTGAGTTTGATATTATGATACCTTTTTGTCCAATAAAACATATCACATTGTGATATTTGTATGTCTTTCTGCTTTAGCCAGGATGGTTTTTTATTCTTCCAGAATGACAGCGCCACCTCATGGAAATTAGAATAAGGCTCAATCCAGAATTTTAAGATCCAATCCGCATTATAAAGTTACTTGTAAAAATTCTTGTGCAAGCTTGCAAGAATTCTCTTGGAATTGTTTTCCTTATCCATTATACATTTACTTCTAAAATGTACACAAAAAAATGTAAAATGTTTTTCAAATAATCTATTTTAAAATGCTGTTTGTTTGAATTATTTCAGAAAGAAGTAGTGCTGACTTACACGTAGAACTTTCCAGTCACTTGAAAATGTAATAATATTAAAATGTTACATAAATGCTAAAAGGAACATTTACTGGAAAACAAGTACCATATAATGCAAATATAGTCTTCAAAGAAATACTATGTGTTCAGAATTTCCAGTTACAACTTTTTACCAGGAGTAAATTTTCTTTAGTTACCTCCTGTGAACAGTAGATGGTGCAGGAAGAAGGGAACTGACACCTACTTCTTACAAGGGACAGAGTAGAGAACTTTTTTCCTGTTGCATATACAAGTTAAGAAAACTTGTTCACCTGGAATCTATAATCAGTGACTTGAAAAACAACCTGAATTGTCTGATTCAAAAGATTCCTAATTTGTCTTGGGCTTCAAATTGAAATGAATCTTTTGATTCTGTAGTATAGGATTGGGTTTTGAGGTTTGTATGTGAATATATTTTGGATGTATGTTAACCATTACTTTTATCAATGAAAATGATATAAAGTATAAATATGACTCTAGGTTAAAATGTGCAATATTTCCAACGAATAGGTACAATCATATTTACAAGAAGGGGACCTTTGTAGGGGAAAATGACTGAAAATTTGCATGGCATATATCATGTGAGTGTCTCTACCCTCTTAAAGTAGAACTGCAGAATGATGAATATGGAGGCAAGAAGGTTATGCTGAATGAACAAAAACCAGTACTGCCTTGCTTAATTGGTGCCAAAGCTACAGGAAGTACTGCAAGACAGAGGTCAACGATGGATATGTAGCAAACAGTTACAGATATAATATACACTAACACAGTGCTGTCAAACACTCGGCCTATGGGCCGGATGTGTCACGCGCTGGCCACGCCCACGTCTGGTTTAGTAAAGGGGGGAAAAGTCCCGATACGTCACGTGATGACATGAATTTGACATCCCTGTACTAACAGGATCTGAGCATTTAGCATTTTCCCTGGAAGCATTCAACTGACAGTTGTACTAGAAACCTAGGTTATTCAAGATATATCCAAGTGAAAGCTAAAAAAAAAGATAATTCAATACATAAGCAATGATCCCAGTACAAAGAAAAATACTAACTGCAAGAAGAAATTAAATTTGGAGTTGTAAAGTAATTTAAAGCTGACCTCGAGAAGGTATGAAATAGCTGCTGAGGTGGGAGGAAGGAATGAACTATTAAGGAGAGACTTGGAGAAGTGATTACATAGTCCAGAAATTGAAGCAACCTTGACAGAGTAATTTAAAATAACCATACCTTGATTTTTTTTTTTTTAGTATAACAGGGAACAGAGAAAAACTGATAGACTTTCAAGGTTATATTATTATATCCTCTAACAATAAAATATTCCTGTTTCTTCATCTGATCTGTATGGAGTGGGAGGAAAAAAGCCGACATTTAAAAATGTGATCCAGAATGATAAGGGCACTAAATGTATGCACACAAGGCTCAGGCAGGAAACATTTCAGCAACTAAATCTGCATTATATGTCACTACCCTATTAAAAAGCCTAGCAATGAATCTTTAAGAAAAAACAATTTTTCTCTTTAAGAAAAAACAAATACTTGTCTGAAGTCACAGAATTATCTTCCAAAAATATCTATGCAGTAGGATGTTCAGAACCATGTGCTCGATTCTCAACAAAGCCCATGAAGTAGTAAAATTGGGCAAGAGGAAGTGTGGGTGTGCCAAGTATGTTCCATAGTATATGCCAATATTCAAAAGTATATCAGCTTATAATAGAATATAGCTGAGAAAGGGGTGGGCTGTACAAGTAAAACAGCTGTGTAGCAACTTTGGCATAAGCATTAATCCTATGCTGAATCTGCTTTACAATGTCTCAAAATATTTTCCCAGTTAAAGAACTGGCCCACAGACTGGTAGAGCTGTAAAGATCCACCTAGACAAGATAGGTATTGGTGTAATAACAGATTTTGTCATGTATGTAGAGGGGTAAAAAATTATTCTAACACTTGATGTTCACCTGAGTCCCACCCACATACCTCTTTGGGAATTTTTTTTATCTGTCCATTTATACCTTCTTATTTGCTTAATACATTTTCTAGGACTGGAAATTAAGAAAGGTAATGTGCAGTGCATTTATAGATACAATTTAAGTAATTCTTTACCATTAATAAATTAAGAAAGATGGAAAGATGAAAAATAGCAGAGGGAAGGAGGGAGGACACCAATTAATCTCAGGAATATTGGTGAACTTCCTTACATGAATGCTATTGTTTCAAGTCCTTCCGCAACATGTCTATAGGATTAAGGTCAAGACTTTGATTTGGCCATTCAAAAACACTCACTTTCTTTTGCTTTAACTGCTATTTGGTTGATTTGCTTGTATATTGTGGGTTGTTGCCTTGCAGCATGGCCTTCTTACACATGAGCTTCATTTCAGGGAAGATACCCTGACATTTTCCTGAAGGATTTGGTGATACAATTTAGAATTCATAGTTCCATCAATGATGGCAAGCAATCATGGTTTGATTAACCACTCCTGTGGAGATTGACAAGGGTATTGAATTGCCTCCATTTGTACACAATCTGCCCAATAGTGGACAAATACAGTCCAAACTGTTTGGAATAATTTGTGTAGCCATTTTCAGCCTGGTGAACATAATTGGTTGCTTTTTTTTGTCAGAAATCTCCTTGTATCTCCTCTCTGCTTATAAATGGATCCAGAACAATGTCAGATCTAAAACATTTTGATACTTAGATCAGAGCATTCCCTAGCTGAGTCTCTTCTATTCAGATAATGCTGTTTTTGCTAAGACCTGATCTTATATATGTAGCTTACTTGAGGCCCATTAACAAACTTCCACACAGTGGTGGGATTCTACTGGTTCGGACTGGTTTGGGCAAACCCCTTGCTCTGAAGATCAGCTGGCAGCAAACCAGTTTGCTGCGACAAGCATGTGGGCCCGCCCGCCTGCCCCTGCTCTTTCCCGTGTTTTATTTCCTTTGTTTAGAGCAGGGTCTCCAATATTGGCAACTTTAAGACCTGTGGACTTCAACTAACAGAATTCCTCAGCCAGCAAAGCTAGCTGAGGAATTATGGGAGTTGAAGTCCTCCAGGCTTAAAGTTGACAAGGTTGGAGACCCCTGCTTTAGAGCACAGCTGATTCACATGGCAGAATGGTTTGCCACACCTCAGCTGTTTTATTCACAGGGACTGCTGTAGAAAGTAAGTATTAGAGCATATGGAATGCATGCACAGAGCATGCGATCACTGAACCAGTTGTTATACTGGTGGAATCCCACCCCTGCTTCCACATACCTATGTTGTAGAATAAAATAGAAACTGTATTGATTTAGTTGTTTGACCATATCAAAACTATAAAACTAAAGCAAATATACAAATGGAAAACAAAAGTATATGAAGATCAGCCTTTCATAATGAATACTCAGACTTCTGTTCTTTAAATAAGGCAGGACCACCCACACTCACATCTGATTGTCATTCCATTGATTGAAACACCTGGCTCTAATTTTCCTTCCAAATGAAATGATAATCCTAGAGATTCACATATTTTTGCCACACCCCCATATATAGCTATGGATTATTTTTCTCAATAAATCAATGAACAAGTATAATGGTCTTGACTCATTTGTTTAATGGGATTCTTTTTATCAGTTTTTAGGACTTGTGTGGAGAATATATCACATTTTAGATCATGTTTATAAAGAAATATCAAAAGGGTTCACAAACTTTTCAGCATCACTGTACAGCTAAACTCCAGGTTTCTTTCTGTCAATAGGTGGTGAAACTCCAAAATGAGCAAAGAGAAACAGACTACTAGACCAATTGGTTTAGTGAACTGGCCCTCCCCTATCTTGGCTTGATTAAATCTTCAATATCTCAGTTAGCAAATGGTTAATCTTTTCAGAATGTAAGTGCCTCCAGATGTGCTCAAATGACTGGGCAACCGGAAGACACTGCTATTATTACTCACATCAGAGCAGGGCTGCTGCCTCTGAGGATATTCGCCCACCAAGTTAGATATGCAAAGCACTTAAGTATGGTGGGGGAGAAGTTCTGGGAACAGTCAGATCTACAGACAAAAGGTCAGTGCCATATGGCATTTGGAGGCTGTGCACTGTCCTATTGTGATGCAACTGAAGGAACTGATGCTTCCAGAGAGGGAGCATAGTGCACTGCATAGTGCTTCTGATTCCTCAACAGGAAAGTTTCATTCTCCGTAACTGGATCCACACAATCAACACAAGTAGGAAGAAGCCTCCTGCTTGCCTGTTACTTTAGGAAACAGACATGCATGAAATACTGGAACAGACAGTGAAGGAAAGCATGACTTTTTCAGCAATGAGGCATCAGCAGTTCGTACATCTGAGGTCACAGGGTTTTTCATTTAACTAAAAACAAACAAATTCCATGTTTGTATAAATGAACTTGGGACCAGACTGCCTTTTTCAGTTATTATTTAGAAACTCCTTGATTATTTCATGGGTGACGTATACATCCCCTTAGTCAGTATGACTGCCCTTCTCCTGCTGCAGATTACAAGCTCAGGGTTGAGCAGGAATAAGGCAGGATTTTTTAAAAAGTTCTTCTCTGCAAAATGTAACAAGAGGCATTTCGTACTCTCTTGTGAAAAGATAAAAATCTCTTTTCCACAGGCATATAATGTTGAGGGGAAGGAGTACAACCCATTTCCAATACTAAGACCTCCCCTACCATTAAGTCCAAGAAAGCATTAGTGAACAGAGTTTATGGGCCACATAACTGCATTCCTGAGCTAGCTTGCTGTTTCTGGGGGCAGTAAAAGACACTGTCCGATCCCCAGTGCTGAAATAGGATTCAGCTGCCATGCTAAACTGCTCTCATATATGGTTTAAAAGGGGCTGTCTTGCTCTTCTGGCAACAAGCACATTTACTCTTAGTTAGGTTTAGCTAAGGTTCTTGCAACTCCATGTAATAATGGGTATGTTTCACTGGCTGCGACAACCTAAATAAGGTTTTGCACATGCTGTTAAATGAAAATGTGCACCTACATGCATATCTGAATTCCAGTCTGGTTTACCCTACTGCTTTTTAAATGGTATGCCAATTCCCAATCTGCCTGATATAGTGCTGTGCTGATCCCAAAATCTTGCTTACTACTGTTGGGGTGGGCGGGAACCCTACAAAAACTATTGAGGTAGTTTTACAACATCGGTAATGCTGGCCTCATAACAGGGATGCATTTTCTCTTTCCCATTATTCAGCATGAAGAAAACAGGTAGGCTTTGTCTGTGCTGACAAATAATAAATAAACATATATATACACTCATTTAACAAAAGGTGATTCTGGGCAGCGTACAACAATTGAATATATATTTTTTTAATTTGGACTTGTATGCCACCCCCTCTCCCGAAGGACTTGGGGCAGCTCACAACTAAAACATACACAATAAATAATTAATATAAATTTTTCATTAATTTAGTTGTTCGGGTTGGTGATAAAGCCAATTAAAAACACCCCCCAAAAGGTCAGTCCAGCCCGGCCTGATCAAATAACTATGTTTTTAGGAATAAAACAACCTTGGGCTGGTTTTGCTGGAAACATATGGATGAGTGAGGGAGAGAGAGGAAGATGGAAGGAGAGAGAGATGGAGAGAGGGAGAGGGAGGGAGGGAAGGAGAGAGAGGGAGAGGGAGAAAGAAGCCCTAAAGTCATGACTGTTCTTCCAGGCATTGAGTTGGTCTCAAGCTGAGGGCCCCTATCAGATTTTTTGGGGGTGTGGATGTTGCTAGCCACCTTGACATTAATTCCTCTCTAAGATCAATACATCAATATCTAACCACCGATTGCTGATGTTGGACATTTGGGAGACTTCAAGAGCATAGAGGTCTAAGGGTCTCCTTGGGGTGCCATCGGCCGTGCAATGGTGGCTTGCGGTGCCCAGGGGTAGGGCCTT
>AZIM01002726.1:114543-136425 GCA_000516915.1 Ophiophagus hannah | reverse complement strand
GAGCACCATCCAATGTGCTCGGCAATAACCTTCATTCCATTGTATATGCCNGATTCGAGCCTGCACTAATTGCAGGTAGCTTGAGCTAAGTGCTAGGTGATTAACAGCCTGCACCACCAAGGCTCTGGTTAGTAGTAGCTTCTAACTGTAAGTAGCAACTTCTAACTAACATTGCCTGAATGTGAGCAAAGAACTTGGCCTGTAATGGTTGGATCTGGATAAACCTTAAGTCCATTAGGAACACACACAAGGGAAATTGGAAAAAAAAAAACATTGGAAAAAGGCAATGGCAAATGACTTCCACATTGCTTCCACCAGAATTGTATGGATGGATAACTATACTGTAAACACCAGGACCTAAACTTTACACAAGAGAGTCTCTAATCTTAGTTTTAGCTTCACTATACAGTATTCTAATTAGCTTGTATGATGACATTTTTAAAAATACCGAGATCTCTAAACATTTTGAAGACTTGGACCTCTATTTTCTCTTTTTAATTTTTTATTAATTAAAAAAACCTTTACTATTTAGAGAAATTTGTTCTTTTTAAATCAAATGTGCTAATATTAATCTCGTTTGTTGTTGTTGGTGTACTCATGTTTCACAGGAATTACATCGTAGTCACTATTTCCAATTGGTTCATTAGTCTGTGTGTTTATTGCTTATTTTGGTCGTAGACCAGCATAAAGCAACATAACAATCATTCTAAAATAGAAATAAAACATCATACTGCAATAATACAAAAGTAAAAAATAAGAATTATTGGCATAGAATTGCAAAGTAAATGGATTAAGGCCAGATAGAAACCTATAAAATTACAATCTAGTGTCTAAAAGTTTTAATTAATTAAGATAGATAACTATACATAAAGAAGAAGTAGTAGGATCTATAAGATCCTAGGAGAATGTAAAGTTATCTCAACTTGTATTGAGCCTAGTACCTGTTCAAGTCCTACTAGCAGAGGTGGTATTCCAGTCAGAGGTGGTATTTCCGGTAGCGGAAATTTTGAGTAGTTCTGAGAATCAGCAAATACCACCTCTGATTGGAGATTTTACAGTATCCTTCCCCTGCCAAGCCCGCCAAGCCACGCCCACAGAAGCAGTAGTAAAAATTTTTGAATCCCACCACTGCCTACTAGGATTTGATTGGGATTATGACAGTTATGATTCAACCAACTACAGCAAGAAAATAGCAAGATAAGACATGGAATGGTATGTGTATAAGATAGACGGGATTATAAGATATAGTGAATCATGGCAACCTAGGCAAAGTTCAGAATCACTTCACTTGGAGGAGCTATTTTTGATCATAGCTCTGACGCAAAACTGGGCTACACTATCTAAAATCTCTACCTTTTGGTCAGTTAGCAGAAGACAAAGGTAATCAGACTCCAACCTGCCTGGGTATCACACGGTAAATGGGAAAATATTCATTATACATGTGTAAAAGGCAGCAGTAACACATGATCCATGTTTTCAATTTCCCCTTCACTGCAAAGACAGAGGAAGCAGAGGTAGGCGCAACTCTTTAGGTATGTTATGGAATCTACCTTCCAAAAGAGCAGAGGGGAGGGCATTGCAGCAGGCAACTGTAAAATATCTTCTTGTGGTTTGAAGGAGAATATTGTACAGGTAATGTGCAGGAGCCCATTTTTGTGAGTTTACTTAATTAATATAGATCATTTTGCAGGACCATATATCTGATATGTTGCTTGAAAGATGCTTTGGCCTGATCAGTCCCATTGAAATCAATATATCAGAGAAGACTCTATAGTGCCTTAGGGTGGCACCAAGTAGTTTCCACACACAGTGTAAAACAGATTGTATAACTGTGGTGAGGAGGCAACATCTAATGGTTCTAAATTCTTAGACGCATATATTTGGAAGTTTTAAAACAGCCACACTATTACTTTGGCCTCAAATACTTTTATTCCACTAGATATGTAATTACCTTCTATCTTACAGAAAAATCTTAGTATGGCAACTATACTTCTGACCTCTTATAGAGATTGAGTTTGGGGCCTCCACAAGCCAATGGTGTAGAAAACAAGTCCAAGATTTTTGAAGGTCTGAACCTATTCAGTGTTATTCCCTTTTCCTTGTCTCCTATAATTCTGTCTAAAAGCTTTTTGAAACAATTATTTTTATTTTTTGCTAATTAATAATAAAATAGTTTGTGCACTTGACTTAGGGCTCCCTTCAACCCAACGGATGAAATACAAATGAAGGCTGCATTATCTGAATGTAAAAGTAGTACAGTAGGTCTACCAGCCAGGTTTGGAGGAGGATGCTCTAAATTTTGTGAGATGTGCTACCATATAATTAATAAATTATTCCTTGTATATGAGACAGATACTAAAGATTTATATGGTTGCTTTTGTTCTGGTCACCTGGTTGGTTGATCTGGGTCACCAAAGATGTGGGAATTGAAACATGAGCCAGAAAACTTAAAATTGTAAACCATCATTTATGAAAATGAACTTCTGGATCCCCAACAGTCAAACATGCTGGAATTTGAAGAAAATTGTCTTCTAGGCAATACTTCCTACCTGGAAAAATAAAAAAACTTCCCACCTTGATTATTAACAGTCGGATACATATTTAAACTAGTTGGGACATAACATACTCTAGGAAGTATTAATTGATCTGAGAGTAAGAACAACTGTGAGGCATATAAAATTATATATGTAGTAAAGCTTGTATTAAAAGTAAAAGAAAAACAAAACCCCTCTGCATTTCTTTTCTTAACTGTTGCCATGGATCGTGATAACTGAATTGCAATTCTGTATCTGGCTTTGGATAGTCAACTTTCTTCTGGCTTGTAACTTGATTGATGTTCTCTCCTATCCTGCAGGAAAATCTCAAAATTCTGGAGTTAGAAAACCAAGAGAAAACCTTTCTCTTGGATATAAAAAGATGCTTCCTTTTTCAGAATGAAATTTTTGTGCTAATCTGCTGTCATAGAAAGTAGGGGTAGCAGAAGATATAGGTTTAAGTGATAGAAAACTCAAGACACTTGAGTTTTTCTGCATGACTTCACAGTTTCTGGAAATTTTACTTCTCTAGTCCTGAGTCTTGCATTTATTGAGGAACGTTACAGTTTGGACAGCTGTTGTCAGAGCCCCTTGCTCTTCTTTCATTTGGTGTGATCCTGCTTGCATTTTCCTACTGCTGTTCTGCTAAAAGCACAACATTAACTTTGCCTGGGCTCAGCTTTAACCTCTAGCCTTTCGTTGGTATGTCTGACCTAGTGCCTGACCTCTATGGTATTCCCCACTGACCTCTTCTGTTCTTTGTCTATCCCTAAACTTATTCCCAGCTTAGTATGACAAAGTACTAAAGCTAACGTGCGGTGGGACATATGCAAGCATCCTGTGTCAGGCAATCAGAACTGTCAGCTCCTTGCAGTTACTGTCACTAAGCTAGACAGAAGGCTTGGTACATTAGCCCCCTCCCCTTAATCTCAGGGTTCTGGTTGCAAATGGCACAACTCATCTACTTAACAGGATGATCTTCATGTATAGCATGAAGTGCTATTGTGCATTTCTTCCAGGAGATTCTTGGGCTATGACTACAATGTTTAAAGTTTAAAGAAACCACCTCTAGCATCACCATTTTATGGTTGGTCACATAGCCAGCCAAAAGTTTAGACTGGATTTGGCATTTTTTGCCTTCCTATCCAGTCCTTCTCAAGGACCTGGGGTAGGCAGATGGAGGAGGAGGAGGAGGAGGAGTCACACAATCAGCACAATGCTTAGGCTGGAGTTGGCATTTTTATCCATTGATTGAATCCTTCCCAAGGACCTGGAAGAGGCAAATGATGTTGTTTGATGGTGTTAAAAGTACTGGATGTAAGCAGCTACATGCAAAGCTGCCTTTTGCAATTGACAGATGCTGATATCCCCCCCCCCCGCAATTATAGTTAGTCACNAGTCAGCCAAATGTTCAGACTGGATTTGACATTTTTACCCCCATATCCCAACCCCCATCAAGTCCTTTTCAAGGACCTGGGATAGGAAGATGTTTTATGGTGTTAGAAGTATTCTCGCAGGATAATTCCACCTTTTTTAAATGTATAATTCAAGGTGGCAAACATACTTAATACAAGTAGTCTTGTTTAGTAACTACCTCATTTAGCTACCATTCACAGTTGCAACAGTGATGAAAAATAACTTTGCAACCAATGCTCGCATTTATGACCTTTTCAAGTCTATAAAGCAAAGGATTAGCTGAAGTAAGATCATTAACATGGCCATGCTTTCGCTTAGCAAGCACTTCACTTAACCTAATTGCCAGGCCCAAATTACGTTTGCTAAATGAGGACTACCTGTATTCCGGCTTCCTGTTTTCCCTTCCACAACCCTGTGAAATAAGTTTCTTTTATTTCTTCTTGACTCTGGTTTTAAAAAACACATACTGTAGATTAATAGATACTCTTTATTGTTCGTGTAAATCTATGGCCTGAGAATTGTGACTTGAATCATTTACTTCTGTTACAGTTCAGGACAATGTTCTCATTTTGGATACAAAATTAAAGTTTGATCTGACTTTCAAATTGTTGTGGCCTGACTTATCCTGGCAGATAACTAAAAGACATAACAAATGATACTGGGAATTACGTTTGTTTGTTTAAACAAAAAGGGGAAAAATCCCTTTAAAATGTATGAAAGGAATGCATGTGTTATTTCTTGGCATTCCTGTTTAAATACATCTACAGGGTCCTTTCTAAATGGATGAGTAATAGGGCATAATTAATTTTCTGCTCAATTACGCATTATTGTAAGTTACTGCTTGTATACTCTCTGAATATATTAATAATACTTTAGAAACCATGAGTATACCCTCTGTTTCAAACATGTACAACAAGCTTATTAGTATCCCCTTGGTATTCTACCCACCAGTTGCTACTGGAATGTGAAATTGCTAAAGTTAAAGTGCACAACAAAAAATATTTGTGGCTTTGTTTAGATATTTGATTCCTACTTATTGTTTATACAAATATTTGTTATCTTTTTTTATTGTAAGGGAGCAGGAAGTCTAGACTAGCCAATTCAAATAAGTTGGGGGTGGGTGGGGAAGCAACAAGTAAACCATAGGTAATTGAACTTAAAAAGCAGCTCATAAGAAGAAACTATCTTTACAGGAACAAAGTGTTTTCATGCTGTCAGATAAAACTTCATGAGAGCTGTGATCCATCATCTTTTATTAAAAGGAAATGTTTTTGTAAGCAAGGCATGCAAAAACAACAACAACCAAGGGACCAACATGACACTGAGGTGTAGGAGGAATCCCTTCTTCTTCATTCTTGATTACATACAATCTCTTCAATCTCTTTTGTCCCTGTTATAAGGACTAAGCCAAGAACAGATTCAGCCAGCCTCCAATGTTCTTTAAAAATTCATTGGATGAAGTGGAAGAAAAAGAAGCATATTAAGTTAAATCAGGAAAAGAAGAAAACACAAGGGTCTACTCTTTCATATTCCCAGCAGTAAGAATAATTTCCTTTCTCACTGAGGTCTTTTGACTTTTACAGAGATTGGCTTGTTTTTAGAAAGAATGAAAGAATTAAAAAAAACTTGTAGAAATAAAATAAAAGCTAAGGCAGTAGGATTTCTGCAAGTCTTAGTGGGTAGTTCTTTTGCAATAACTAAACAAAGAAATGCTTCAACTCATTCCCAGAACACTGCCTTTAGTGTGAATGCATTAAAAGCCTGTGTGATAGCTCTGTATCACAGCAGTGACAAAGTATCTCATGGTACCATAATTAATAAAATGGTAAATATATACAGAAGTTATCCAACTCTATCTACAGTCCTTAAGCTTCATAAATCATGCAGTAATAAATGTCACAAATGCCATGGAATATGAAATGACATGAAACAGAAGGAACATTTTACTATATGTAGTGACAAGTAAAAAAGTACTGAAAAGACAAACATGGTGCTATAAAAAAATTGGAAATCAAATTTGAAATGAAACCACATTTTTTTCTTATTATATAGAATCCCAGAAAAAAAAATCCTGCAAAAAAATATATGCTCGCAGCAGCAAAAACATATTTTGCCCAGCACTGGAAGAAAGATACAATTCTGAAAATATCTTTTTGGGAACTTAAACTTGGAGAGAATACAAGAGAATTAAACTGGGAGTATATGGCAAAGAAAAGTCAGAAGTAGGGAATGACCCAAAAAAATTCCTGGGAACGTACATGGCCATATTTATTGAGTTTTTTGTCATTCAATTATCTAATATAGAATAGGAAGGTTGATAGTTTGTCTTAATATCCTTCAGTATTTTTCTCCTTACTGGCTTAGTATGTACAAAATATGGATCACTGTGATTTTCCTCCTGTTATGACAAATTGTATACGGTTTGTATTTTTAATCTGATGATATAAAAATCCTCAGAGGCAGGGGAGAAACTTGGACATTGTATGACTTCAGCCAAAGTTCATTTTCAGTAATCTACTGTATATAGGGTTCAGAGCTTTGATATTTGATATTTGATATTTGGAGACTGAACAGTTAATGTTCTGACTTCTCCAGCTTGAAAGAATTTTTCTCCTAGTTTCAACTATGTGTTGGAAAATGCCCAAGTCTGCAGTTCTTTAGAAAGTAGAATAATTTTTTTTAATGCATCCACAAGCCTCAAAAAAAATGAAAATTTATTTTATAGCTTGTCCAGGGCAAGAGAGAAAGATAAATAATGCCATAGAACTGAGGTGGCGTCTAGTTTACAAAGAGAGAATGAACATCTTTAGAATGGAGACTCAAGATGATTTGTTTTCTGTTGGCTCTGATTCAGAGTAAACCACAAGCAAACATATTTTCAGTATACTTTCAGTATAAATAAGACAATGAGACTTGCCAGGAAAAGCAATTCAAACATGAATGTAGCAATTTAATTGGTGCCAATTACTGTGTCTTGGTAATGTTGAGAATTCAGCCACAACTCCTTAAAATCCTGCATGTCCAAGAAAATGATAGTACTGGAAAAGCCATATGAATGGATTAGTTCAATGTGTTGGGAATCTATTACCTGTTCAGGTTTCCTGTAAGTGAGCAGTTATGAGATTTACACAAGTGACATTTTGTCAGACTTTGTCACATATTGGATGCATCAGCAACTTCTTAGTGATTATTAGTAATTTAGGATCAACTTCTTGTATAGGTAATGTGAGGTATCAGCATTTCTTTTCCTGTGTATCTAAATACAATTTTCATTTAAACTCATCTGATATAATGTGTTAGGATTTTATGTTTATTTTTTTTACGTCCATGCAAATACTGTGTCCTTATTTGCAGATTTGATTTGCACACTTATTGCTCAGAGATAAAAGCATTCAAATGTGCACAAGATATTTTAACTCACATGCTAGTACTACTTGTCCCCTTGTTTTTATTGTTTCCCAGTCTAATAGAGTTTAATCACAATATCTCCACCTGGTTTTTATACCAATATATCAATGCAAGTTACAACCTGCACTTTAGCGTAATACTCTTTTTAGCTTACTCATTGGATTTAAGGCATTGAGTTCATGGTTCAAACAAACTGATGTAATTCACTGGGTAATCCAGAAAATAAAAGAGTTCCTGTAAAATATCAGGAGGGGAAGCATCAATGCCTCAGCCTGGTTTGTGATCTGATGGGCTGATATTAGGGAGGAAACACATAATTGACCTATCCTGAAGCATTGCAGCATGCAAACTGAGAGGAGCTATTTGGTTTGCGGCCACACAGGTTGAAATACTGGAGTTATATCCAGACCTGATGCACCAAACTACTTTGCAAATTAATGTTTTCCCACCAATTTATTATTATTATTGAGTCTCTTCACACTCCTTTTCAGCTCCCCATACATTGTGTCCCATTCAACTTTGTTGCTGCAATGTGATTTTCTTGCTCTGATTAGTTTTATACAGGTTTTGTGTCTACATTAAGATGGTATATCAGTATAGATACTGAGTAGCTTACTTGCTTAGTTTTTTCATATATCTTTATGCTGAATTTTCAATTCAGCTGTCAAGCACAAGCAACCAGAACAACTTCCAGAATGATAAAATGTGTTTCTTTATTGTTGATGACCAGTTTACAAAAATCTCACCAGATTGTTTGCTTTCCCTTGGGAAATGGCAGATAGAAACCTAAAGTTTCAAACATTTCCTCCCCTGAATGAACTCTAAGCTGGAATGTCTTTTAACCCACCCACCTCCAATTGGGGCCCCGTCTCCTTCAGCCGGTGATTCCCTCACACTTTCCCCATTCCAACAAAAAACTCCACACTAGATAAAATCAGACATAAAATCAGAAAATGTTTCAAGCAAAAAATCTGAAAATGTTAATCAAATGAATAAAAAATATGTTTAAAATTGGTCAACAAAAATGTCTTCCAAGGAAGAGGTTTACAACATATTTAGGCAAAGGGATTAGAATAAACAATGTGACATTCTTGTTTTAAGCATAATAGCCTTCACCTTATGATGAATAAAAACACAAAGTTGATTAGATGACCAAATGGGAATGAAGGCTTATTCCTATAACTTGAAATTTCTAATTAATACCAGATAACACTGACATTATTTTAGCACTGTGAATGTATAAACTAATGATTCCTGCAATTTGGGGGTGATTGGCATGTTTGGAAGACATCTTGGGGTTTTTTTGCAAGATGACTGCCAAGAGGAATATGATTAGTTATAAGGCACTGATTTACTAGAATATTCCTTGCCAGCCAATTTCCCCTAGCTCCCAGAATGCTCCGTGCCACCTATAAAAATATCAATTTTCTGAGCAGGTGGGCACAGTTCAAAATATGACTGTGGCTGTCCATCCTTCTTATTTTTCTAAAGAGAATGTTATTTTGTAAGAAAATAAAACTTCATTTTTATAAGGTTCACTTAGAATCCAGAGGCACTTCTAAAAATAAAGGGGGACACTGATGTTACTCAAGAATATTTGTTTTTAAATGTAAGAAATTGTACAGTGCCTGGAGGGTTTTGTGAGGTGAAAGAATTCCCCATAGATCTAAATCCTTGAATTTCTGGAAAACAGTCAAAGATAAATCAACTTTATAAAGTACTGAAAATATAGTTTGTTTGCATTCTGATTGTAGGAATCCTACTAAGTACTGGCATGCATCTAGGGTACATAAAGTTCCTTAGTTTTCTTCCAACATTTAATATTCAGTCTTAATGGGTGTTTCTATTAACCTTATATTAGTTTGTTTATATTGTTAATGTTCTGCATGTCTGAAACAATGCTTTCTTTTCATTTGAATAATATAAGCAGTAAGGCATCTTTGTCTTACCACTGTAACATGCCTTCAGTGAGAAAACATGATTCTTCTAGAACAACCTTCCCCAACCCAGTATTCTCTAGATGCATGCTGATAAGGGGCTTGTGGATTTGCCATCTCAACACATCTGGAAAATACCAGGTTAAAGTCTGTTCCACATTATATGCCATCAATTGATAAAAGGGCATTCCTATTAAAATAAAATCTCAGATGCAAATAACATGAAATAACAACTTATTCCAAAATAAAATAAGTTTAAAAAAACATGCTTTTAAAATGCTAGAGATACTCTCTTTTATAAATGTTAGAAGAAGAATCACCTGGCCAGTACTTTTTCATCTCCAAAAGTGTTTGGAGATAAACTGGAAGGATAAACTAATTACGTAGCTGAGATAAGAAGGCAGGGTCTTTTTCAATGTATGAAGAGAAGTCAACATGGTTAGTTGCCAGGGTTTAAATTTGTTTTAGTCCTTCCCCCTTCCTTCCCCATTACACTAAGGGCTGGTGCCTATAGTTTCTTTTCCTAAATGTGGAAATGTCCAGGTAGATTATTGACTCTAATTTGGAGAAAAGATTTTGGTAGCTGGCAAAGAACAGTTACTATGGAAAATATGACTAGCTGTTTTAATGTACCAGTTGTTAATACTAACTTTATCCCATGTTTTCAAGATGGGCTCTTATGACTCAGGAATGTTCCAGACTGCTTCCACTTAGAGAAATTAACAATCACAAGCACTTGTCTCAAGAGATTTGGCCCAAGTTGGGAGGATACAGTCTACTCTCTAAAGGAAGAAACAGGCAATGCAAGTGAAAACTATGCTAATGCTGAATTTTGGCCCAGGAGTTCGCCAAAATATTTGCTCTCTAGTTCAGCCCACCAACTAAAGTTACTCATGTTGTTGGTGTGCAAATCTCCTTTTTTCTGACTGGGAAATGAAAGAAACATTTGCTGTTCATGATAGCCCAACTGTGTGCCTGCCTGCCACTGCTAAAGCTTACCTCAGGATGGTGCATAAATGCAAGTTAGCAGAAAGAGCAGCCCAGAATAGCATTAATTTATACAGATCTGTGAATGGAATTTAAGAAGCCATTTTCTCAACTTTACGCTGGAGTTAAGAAAAAAGAAGATATGGAAAGAGTTGTGNACAAGAGCTTCAAATAAGAGTAGAAACTGCATATAAACTTGTATACAATGTACATAAGCACACACATACACGTCATAATATATATGACTGAAATAGCAGGAGCTTACTGTGTTTCCTGGAGATTAATCTAGCACTTGGCTCCTGTTCTCTGCTGCATTCTCAGGTACGTCAGCAGACATTCTCTCTGCTTGACCCCTCTGTGTCCATAAAGGTATTTTCCCATAATCAGTTCCAAGATTTTTTTTTGTCTGCTTTTCCAAAGCAACCTAATGCTCTATGGGACTGTTTCTTGATGCTAACAAGGAGAAAGAGGAAGCATATGCATTGAGTGGGGTGAATATCAATGCTCTGAGACTTATTTATAACAGTGGCATTTTGCCAAACAGATGTTTCATTTTATTTTAAGCTTTTACAACACAAACCACTTCTTTTCTGTTTTCTCTCCTACCCCTGAAATGGAGTAGGAAGGTTATGACATGGTCCTGTAAACTTTCTGAAGAATTAACTAATTCTTCTGAAGAATTGACTAATAAATCTGTTCATGATCGCACATGATTCTTGCTAATTTGTTAGTCCTGCTCTGCACAGAACTGTTCTGCCTGTTGTGCATAATCTAGCTCCATGAGAAAGGCTCACAGATACAAGCTCAGTTCCAGAAAGGTTTAAAAAGGTACATACAGTACATATTTATATAATTGGCATGCTTGCTTATTTATAAGTCAGAAGAGAAGTAAAGTCATATATCCAAATATATGCTAAATCTCCATCAGCTTCAGAGGCAATCTGTTTTTCTTATGAGAAAATAATTAAGATCAGAGCTGCTGAGTCACATAACTGGGGTCATGCATAATATACAAAAACAATCATAATTGTTTCCAATAGTTATTTCCTCTATTGTAACTGTGTTGCTCAGTACAAATACTTGCCAAACATTTTCAAAGGTCAGACACTCAAGCAGTGAACATCTGGACAGTCAGGACTGCTTCAGTTGGATCTCACTGTGTATAACAGCATCATAGGCATGTGCAGGTAGGGCTTGCTTAACATCATGAGAATGTTGACAATTGCTAGCTTGTCTCACTGATGCCAGGATGAAAAATGTAGCATCAGACTT
Organism: Ophiophagus hannah; assembly: GCA_000516915.1. NCBI lineage: Eukaryota > Metazoa > Chordata > Lepidosauria > Squamata > Elapidae > Ophiophagus > Ophiophagus hannah. Next base: position 124,871 of record AZIM01002726.1, on the reverse strand, counting down.
GGGGTTTTGTCATTCTATATAGTTCCTATTGCTGAAGAATGTTAAATCCTCCAATGTGGCAGAGAGATTTTTATGCAGCCGGATCGCCAACTCTAAACCATGAAGTTAGTGCCCTGAAGTCAATTTCCCTGCTTTTTAATCATTTCATTTCATTATTTATTTTGTTTTATTATTTTATTTTATTTTATTTTAGGAAATTTATATTGCTGCCTATTCACACATGGCGACTTAAGATGGCTTACAGGAATATAAAAACCTCATATATAAAACAATAAAACTAATAAAAGAGAATAATAAAATAATAACCCCCCATCCCAGCAACAACACATCACACGAGCTATTTAATGGGCTCCATCCTGTTCTGCATTTCTCAGGCCCACTGGCAGAACCAGGTCTTCAGCGCCTTCTGGAAGAGTGTCACAGTGGGGCCATTCTAATCTCTGGGGGGATGATGTTCCAGAGAGAAGGAGCCACCACGGAGAAGGCCCTTCTGGGTCCCACCAGGATTAATGTGTAATATCAATTTTTAACCATCCTTGCCTGTATTTAAAAATTTTTATCTTCAGTTTTTATGTTTTTAACATTTTGCACTACCCAGAGCTAGTCTGTGAGGGAGATGGGCAGTTTCTAAATGAAACAAACAAACAAATACCTGGTGCTCTCCAGGTGTAATATAATAACAACTTTCAAAATTCTCGGTAGTTTGGCTGTCAGAGATGGATCCCTTATTATCAGTTTTCCCACTCCGTTAGTGATCCGAAGAAGAAAAGGGAGCATTGCTATAACAGGCCCCTTGTTACAAAACTTGGTGAGAAATCAGGAAGAATGCAAACTGATAAACTGCATGACCTTCATTGCCTATATATTAATGCTTAGGTAATGGAGGGGAACCCAAGGTGAACTTGAACTTAAACATATGCTGGTAGGTATATATGAGAACCACTTCTCACACAGTTCACAAGCAAACACCTGATGTCAGTTCAATCCATTACACAGTATTAAAACAAAAGATGGTGAAACCATCCCTCCCACAACGAATGTTTTCTATCACAAGAATTTGAATTTTGCAGCTGGCTTTTTAATTAGCTGGTCCAGGACATACAGTCTTTTAAGATATCTAGAAATGTGATCCCTTTGTTGTGTCCAGAATACTTATTTCCTAATATTTATCTGGTGTTCCATGTCATCCATGCTGTCTCTTTTTCCAATGCCTCTGTAATTTCATTTTCCTCCATTTGTAGGTCATCTTTAGCTTCTTGGTCAAGGGTAGCAACAGAGACCTCATAATTTCTTGGTTTTGGACACCCAGAGCAATTCAGTGGAAGGGTTTTGCTCCATTTGTAAGTTCTTATGGAAACCTCTGCCCTTTCTGACATGCAGGATATTTCTGCCCTTAGTATACCCCTCCCTGCCTTTTTCAAGAGACGACTGTGTCGTATTGGTTATTTGTATTCTATGTTTCTCTCATGTCTGTGGTATTTTTTTTTCTTTCTAATCTTCCAACCCTACACCTTGGCTTTAAGTTCCAGGGACTTGCATATAAGCTCCTAAACAGTCTCAACTTTTGATTTTCTGTGATCTGCACATTTACCCACATGATCTCTGTTTTCTTGATTATTTTTATTTCTTAGAAAAATCACCCCATCCCCTTGCCCTCTTTCCAATCAACCTTCAGGTTTGTTTTTGTTTTCCAATGATCTTTTTATTGTTCTTTTGTTTCTTTTAGTTTGTATTTGTAGTCTACACTGCCCAGAATCTGCTGGTTATTAGGATGTGTTATATAAGTACCATTAAAAAATGTACTCATCATATCACAACAGTTTCCCTCCCTTCCCACTCAATATCAGTTTAAAAGCTACTCTACCATAAAAATATATTACACACCAACAATATGATATCCTTCTGATTCAAATGGAGCCCATCCTTTATAACCTGGCTTATTTCCAAACCTATTTCCAGTGCCTCCAAAATCTAAATTTAACCTGTTGGCACCCTTATCTAATCCATGCAAGGAATTTACTCAGCTCAGCTCAGCTCAACTTAATTGCCCTGCTTGTGGAACAGGTAACATTTCTGGGAAGGCTATTGTGTGGGTCCTGGAAAATGACCCACACAACAGCCTAAATTTAGCTTTCAGACCACTTCTCAGACAATTGGTATCAGCAAACACCAAAATATTGATTGCTCCCCAGTATTACCTCCCAGACTATCTAGATCAGGGGTGTCAAACTCATGTTGTCATGGTGGTGTCACGTGACGTATTGGGACATTTTCCCCCTTCACTAAACTGGGCATGGGCATGGCCAGCATGTGATGCATCCACCCCACAGACCGGGAGTTTGACAGTCCTGATCTTTTCTAGATGGTACATAAAGAGATGAGGAACTTGCATGTAGGTTTATTTCTGCACAAAATTTGATGGAATAAGCTTAGCACTATGGATTAAACAAGTAGAAAGAATGTACTGGGTTAAGTATGTAGAAGTATGTCCTGCCAACTATTTAACCAAGAAGATAATGTGGATAATGTTTTCCCAAAACAAAATAAAGACCTTTCAAAGACCCATGAAGTAATAGTGACTGGAGACTTTAATTACCCTGATATCTATTGGGAGATAAACTCAACCAAGAACATTTCAGCAAGAAATTCCTCATTTGTCTTGCTGATAACTTTCTCCTTCAAAGGATAAGGAAAGGCATCAGGGAATCAACTTGATCTGATACCAATCCATAGGAACCTTCACACGAGATGGTTATAATATTCCAGGGTTGGCTCCCTGTCCTGGGAACCCACAGCCTCATTTCTGTTCAACAGCTATGTACAGTATATTAAAATGTGCATGTGTTTAATTGTTATTAAAGGAATTAACAAAAGTCATAAGAGAAAAAAATAATAAAGAACAATAAATCATGAAAATAGAAAATAGAAAAAGAAAATTTATAAAGAAATGGCTCCTTGACAGCAGTTATACATTTTTACTTTGCCTCCTCTAAGGCTAAATAATTATTTCCTTCTTGTCATAAACTACCCTTTCACATCCATAAATTACAAGTTCATTTTTCTTTTCTTTTTTTTCCACCAAAAAGAGGTTTCCAGTCACTAATAAATGCAGTTGTTGACCTTTTTCTAATCAAACAGGTAAATTTCACCTTCTCTGCTAATTCTGAATGTATTAAATTCTGTTTCAGTTGTGGAACATTCAACAATGTTGCAAGTCTAAGTTTTCACTGAACTACTGGAGATTAAAAAGAGACAGTTGCAAAAAATTCCAAGTAGGAAATCAGTATGAATTTAAAAAGTATCTAATCCGTGCATATTGACCTTTTATCGTAAAAGTGGAAAGTGCAGAAATGTCATAAAGGAAGAGTATATACAGGTTACCCAGATTTGTAAAGATTTTTCAGGAAAATCTACTGCTCACAATGAGTTGAGGTTAATGTAAAATAAGAACAATGAAAAAAGACTTCAGATATTCTTTAAAATTAGAAGTACAACAGCTACTTATTGAACATGGCGAAGGACTAATAGATAACAATGGAAATGAAATTTTATTCTGACTCAGTTTTTTCTAAGATAGTTAACTGCCAATTATGAAGGTCAGATTTATGGCCATCACACTTATGGAAAATTCATACAAACTGGGACAAGTACCCAGAAAGGAAAGGTGAGTGATCAGGTGAATAGAAGGTAAGCTTTATTAAGAAAAATGAAGGAACTGGGAAAGTCTAACCAGGGGAGTAGATGAAGAATGCAATAATAACCTTCAACTATATGAAAGAAAGTTAACATTAAAGAAAGCTGAGGATGGGTTTTCTGTAATCCCAGAGGGCAGGATGTGCAATTATGGATGTCAGTTGCAAAAGCAGATTCTGATTGAACTTCTGAACAGTAGGAGCAATTTGTTGGTAGAATTAATCCAGAAAAATGGGGAGCTTGTATTTGCTGGATGTATTCAGCTGTCATGAATGCTTTAACTTGTATTGTTGAACTGAATAGATAGTTAGACCAAATGGCTTAAATAGCTCCTTATAGGATTCTGTGACTTGAATTGCTCATATGAATTTGTCAGAAAGAACATTCAATTTACCCGTCATGATAGATGGCCACATTTATGCTATACTAAGAACCAAAACTTTCTTTTCCCAATTGCTAGTCTCAGTTTTTAATTGCGGCTGCAACTTTAGATGCTGTATCACTATGTTTGCTTTGCTGTTTAAAATTTGCATTATATAATGAATTTTCTTCAGACTGCTGCCCTCCAGATGGCTCTAGCTACAACTTCCATAAATTTCAGACAGCACAGATAACAGCTGCCTGTTGTACTTCAACATATCTAGAGGACTTGAGAAAACTGGGCCTGGATCTAAAATCAACCTGGTGCCTGGAGCAACTGAATAAATCTTCTGCCATGCTGATCTTTCTATTCATATTTGAGATAATATTTTTTGATTAGTGACTCTCAGTCTTTGATTGGATATCAGTACATGCATGCATTAAGATCACCAATCCCTCGAGATCCTCGGTCATAGCTTGGTTTCAAATTTCAGACTTCTGTGTTTTATTATCAACTGTTTATGCATTTTCAAAGCCAATCCATATGTGTATATTCTTTTTGACTTCAGTTAGGGGTTGGGAAAATGTCTTTCTGATAGTAATCTGGCCTATGAGTAAACATAATGTCATGGGATTCTGAAGACCCCAGAGGACAGATGTTGCAATAACAGATGTTTCTGGGAAAAGAGTAGAAAAAAACCCTTTGATTTATTCATTTTATGGAGTGGGAAAGAAATGGATTTACAGAGACCAAGTCAACACAAAGGATAGTGGTTAAATTTACTGCATTTATTTGCATTAGATGATGGATATTTAGAATTTACCTCTCTATGTTCCAGGAGGAATAATTGATTGCCAAAAAGTGTGAAATGTAGTCAAGCCAAATGTTGGTTTAAAACCTTGAAAAGTGCCAAATACTAAAACTCCTGCCATGCTTCCTTTCTACACATGGGCATCTATGATCTCACTTAATGACTCAGATCCATTTTTAAAAAGGAGAAATATATTGTATTTTATTTTCTCTTAATTTGTAACAGCTGTGCTGGGTTTGCTTGGCAGAATCTCAGCCTGGCAAAGCATTATGGGAATTCCTGGAAACGTGTGCTGGCCAAGCCCATCTTTGAAAAGTAAAGAAAACACATAGAAAAGAAGTGAAATGCTTTTCACTTCCTTTATGTGATATTTAATGTGCTAGGAACGCCTGTTAATTGTTCAATATAATATTAAATCTCTCTCTCTCTTTCTGTCTGTAATATTGCACTATTGTCTCTTTTTGGTATTATTTCAAAATAGTTGTTTCTCTAAAAATTATGCATTCATTGAAAACCACAACAGACATAGGATATTATCTTTCTTCCTGAAGCGTATAAGGGAGAATACCAATCTTTATAAAGGGCAGTCAACTAATTTGTTATTTACTGAGATGTCTGTACTTGGTCCAAGCAGTAAAATGCTCATTGAAGCAACAAAGAGCGTGGAAATATATATACTGTAGCTTTATTCTATTTGCATGCCTTTATTTTTTTATCAGTCCTAGCCTGTATATTCCCATTTTTCTTTATACTTTTTCTTTGAAAATTTGAGATCCTTTGTTTTGCTTTCTACCAATTGCTATTATCTTAGCACTGATGTATATGCATTAGGGTGTTTCTAAAACAGCTCTCATTTTTGATCTTGGCACAGAATGCTGTTTCCTTAATTACAAATAAGCTTAGGAATTTGCTTAATTATATATTATACTGCATAAGTGATTTGTGAACCTTTTATGGCTCTACAGATACTGCACCTACTTTTGGGTATGGTTCAGCTGATCAGTCAACATTTAGGCAGCAGAAACTGAATGCTATTTTGTACAGCTATTAGCTGCAAATAATTAGTCTTTTTCAAGAGAGTGGGGAGTGGGAATTAAAGCTATATCAACCAAACCTGAACAGTAAGATATTTGAATTGTATGTTGGTCTATGTCCATAAAAAAGAGATTGAGTTTTGAAGCCATTTTTTATGTTGGCTAATAATAAGATACAGATGCTGGCAAGAAATACCTAGGTGTCTTCACAACAGGTTAAGTGGGAATATGTGCAAAGTAATATTTTATCAATGACTGGACACACAGCTTAGAAGTTAACTTGACCCAATACTCTATTTAGCATATATGTTCTTCAACAATTGGCTGTTGTCCTGGCTGGAAAGGGTCAACTCTACTCTCATAGCTCTTAGGAATTCCCCTAGCCACATAAACAGCAAGTTGAGTTCTGTTATGATTTGGGGGAGGGGGGTGATAGCTGGCAGAGCACTAAGTCTTTCACTTTCTTGGGTCCCAGAGACTAGAATTCATGGGATTCCCAGCCAGACTTGTCAATTATAATGAGAAGTTCCTATGAGCAGGAAACTTTGGGAGCCAGTCATGGGGAACAATACCTTTTAAGTGATTCCAGAGTCAGTAAGAGACTTTGGAAAAAGTAAGAGACTCTTAATAACTGAATTTATTTATTTATTTAGCATATGGCAAATGCTATATGGACTTACAGTAGTTCAAATGTTAATGTCCAGTCCACCAAGCCATTCCAGGACAGGATGGTCTATGTTGAAAAAAATCATACGATAACAATGATTGTGTCAAAAAATGCTTCAATGCTTATCAGAAATACTAGATGTTCTATTGTTAGGTAAACCAACTTAAAGTGCCCAGCTATTTTGTCTATTAAATCTGTAAAAAACATTGAATTAAGAGAGAGAATGTATTATTTTGCAATGCAAAATGGAAGGAGAACAAAAATTAAAATAGAAATGGTCTATTTATAAGATATTTGCAATCACATTGATTCATTAAGAGTTTTCTTAAAAAAAAACCCAATAGTAGATCAGATAATAATTTTTAAGAATTATGACCAATTAAATGTTGATGAAATAATCAGTCATGTTTGTAGGATTCTTCTTAAACTTACATGTTAAATAATAATGCTGTTACTATTGACTGTAGTGTATAAAACTTAAGTCAGTATTAAATTAGAATCTTTTTTTCAAGGGTGATCAAATTTTATTTTAAAATTATTTTGAAGTATGTATTAACAGCATTTTCCCCAAATTACAGTGATAGTCAAAATGATATGCATTTGATGATATTATCCTACAAATACAGGTAAGCCCTCAATTATGGTAATTGGAACCAGAGTTTGGTAAGAAGGAGAGGGTACTGATTGGTTGCTAAATTCTACATGTTCCCATTAGTCTACTGGAAGGAATGCTCACGATGCTATTTGCATCTTGAGGTAGATACTGATATTGACCATTGCAGTTTGTTATAAAATAGCTGCTATAGTCTTGGGGAATAAAAATGGTTGTAAAATCAGATCTTAGCAAGTGACAATATCACTTAAGTTCATTCTGTGAGATGTGAATGTTTTCAACAGGGTGAAATACTTCCTTCCCTTGTTGATGATCTACAGTTGTTCTGGATTATTTCCCTAATCATATGGAGTACATAAAAGGTGAATAGGAAGGTAAATCTATTCTGCTAGCCAGTGCCATTCTGCCAGCAATGTCATAGGACGCCAGTAAATTTACCAAATTTATCAGCAAAAATCAACCATGGTAGATAAAGCTGATAAAAAGAAAACCCTTCAATAAATTATCTCTCTTACTGTTAACAGTGTAAAATTATTCACTAATCAGTGGAGGATAATTATAACGAAGACCATCTAAATTAAGAAAATGTATTTTTTCCTCCAAATAGTTTCAAATCTATCACAGGTCAGAGGTAAAACAGATGTTCACTGAATTTGAATCAGGTAACTGCTGTACAAGGAGATTTGAATAAACATGAATATTTGGAGTTTGGTTTACAGAGGCATCTTGACTGAAATGTCTTGACTGAAATGTTGCAATCTTAATCTTGATTGGAAATTTCAGGAATAGCTTTTGCTATGCATATACTTATAATGTACAATTACAGTGTGGCTGACCAAATATAATATGTTGCTTAAGAACATAATACAGTGGAAAAAATAAACTAGAAATGTCTAACATCTACCCACCTTTTGGTTATGTTGAGTCAGAATAAGTTACCTTTTATTTACCTTAGACTTGAAGAATGTTTTTCTTCTTTGTTTTCTTCCACTACTGCTTCTTCTGCAAACAAGGTCGGTCATACTTACCATACGTCTAAAATACCAAGATAAAAATTGGTTCTCTTCATCGGTCTCATTTTGCAATCTTCCTGGGGACTTTATCAGTTGTGTTGCAGATTGACAATGGCAATAGAAAAGCCGTTATGAGATTTCAAAATAGGTACAAGATTGTAAAATCTTGTGTAAAACAGTACCTTATATTTGTATTTGACTGATATTGATAATTCACTATAATTATAGACCAAGAATGGATTAAATGATTCTGTCCTCCCAATGAGCTGTGAAGCTTATGCATTTTTAAGGGGGGAAAAAGAATAAAGGAAATATAGCCATGTCATTCCATGGACATGTTTGAGAAATTACATTTGAGGTGAATTAAAGAAAATTAGATACAGGTTTTTAAAAAGCACAATTCTCAACTATTTCTTAGCCCATCAAATATTTCTTAGACTGGCTTAATTTTTTAAATGTATTTCTGAATACTATCAAATACAGTAAGTTATTATTCTACATTACATCTCTAATATTTGGAAGGTGATATATATTAAAGAGTGGTATATTATAAGTTATATGTTTACAGGGCAATACATATTTATAGAACAATATGTTATATATTTAAGATATATATCAAATATGGGTCTCAATGTTGAACTAATTATCCACTAATATTTCCACCTCAGGGATACCTTAGAATAAAGCTGTGTTTAAATTCAACATACATGCTGACACAGTGCAATGTTCATTATATACAAAAAGCATTTATAGTACATTGCTTTCAAATGACTCTTTGCTGATGTAAGCAGGAGAATCAGAGTCACCTGTTGATTGCCATTTCAGTAGGCAGGAGTGGGCCTTGGTTGTAATGTGAGGAATGCTACTGGCTATTCTTGAAATAGTCTCATTTGAGACATTTGCAGCAGCTGTATTTTCCCCAGAATGGATTTGAGTGGGAAACAAGCAAGAAGTGCCTGTTTCCCACTCAAATCAGGCTGACCACAGAATGAAATGACCTCTCATCCAGTCACATTCCTTTGCTTTAATAACAAACAGTTCGGGTACTGGTTCCCTTCAGTCCCCTTGATGGGCTAGTAGCTTCCTATTTTGCAATCTGTGCTTAGGAACAAAAAAAAGTGAGATTTTTTTTTCTACTAGAGGAAAATATAGGTTCTGCTATGGATTCTAAAGTAATAGCAATAGAAGAGAGCATGATATTGGCAGTCAGAACTATAAATAGTTATATTTTTGTTTCCTTGTTCAAGTTAAAGGGGAATCTGCAGGGGATCAACCCCAACAAAATGGCAGCTGTAACCAGGCATTTGAAGCCCCACTTCTTCTTACATGCAGGCAGCATGTGCCACACACATTAAAAAGGGCGTGCTCTCAATCATTTGGTCACAGATTGCTATTTTGACATTTTTATTGTTATTGCTTGTACAGTCAACCAGATGTTTAGAATGGCATTTGGCATTTTTATCCATCTATCAAATCCTTCCCAAGGACCTGGGATATAAGGTGTTCCAAGTGAAGCTATCTTTTGCAATTGACTGAGAGTGATTTTGTCAATGTTTTATTAGTAGTATTGTTAATTTATAGGCTGCCTGATTCCCAGAAACTCTGGGAAGTTTACAAATGATTGAAAGACAAAAACAAGACAAATAACAAACTCTCCAAAAAGTAGAGATGACAGAATAAAAACTAGGCAGAAACAAAAGAAAACAAGTTAGGGAAAAAGGAGGCTTCAGTCATCCTCACCAAAGACCTAAGAGAAGAGCCAAGTCTTTAGGAGCCTTTGAAGCACCTGATGGGTGGGGTCAAAATGGTTCTTGAGGGGACCTCATTCTAGATGGTAGGTGCTGTGGTAGAGAAGCCACATTTCTGGGGTACCAATAGATAACTCTGCTTAATTGAAAAAACCCAAAGCTCACTAGCCATGACCAATCAAATCAGTTTTACTGATAGCTTCATAGATGCCCTTGTATTCATTCATACCTCTGGTGCTTGAGTGAAAAATGAAGACTTATCTATTTCCATAAGCTGTACATTCCCTAGAATGAAGAAAATATAAAGCTGTATGAGTAGAAGACTTAGGATGTTGTTTTACAATTAGTTTGTTAGGGGATTAGTCCAGAGGTCTCCAAACTTGGCAAC
>AZIM01002726.1:61161-74006 GCA_000516915.1 Ophiophagus hannah | reverse complement strand
AGCTGTTTACTTTATTGTAGCAATAAAGGGTTGCTGCGGCTGCCGGGCTAACAGGGCAGCCAGCTGGTGAGCAACAGCTGATGCAGTTTGACAGCTCCCTTTTATAGTCGGCTGTCAAACGGCGTAAGCCAATAGGAGCAGTCTGCGCTCTTTGCAGGAGCACGGACCTGAGTGAAAACTTCAGCTCAGAATGCAATAGTATGGGTTTTAGTTGTGAGCCGCCCCGAGTCCCTTGGGAGAGGGGGCGGCATACAAGTCCAAACAAAATAAAATAAATAAATAAACAACAAAGTGGTCACATTTAGCATACTGTTCTAATTAGGAGATCAGACAGGGAGAGGCCAGCCCTGGTCCACCACTAAGTCATTCCCTGTGGCATAGCTCTTTCTTCTGCCCAAACTTTCATTTAAGGACGGTCCATACAACAATTCTGTCAAGCCCTCCCCTGTTTGTAGTTAGAGAAGAGGATGTATTTTATATTTTATTTTAATTTAATCAGAATTTTTGACTGTTGCAATCTTATTATTCTCAGCTGTTTTACAGGAAGCAAAAATCACATAGCTATTTGATCTATCTTCTGTTTGCTGCAGGACGTACATTGGGCTCTGGAGCCTTTGGGCGTGTGGTGGAAGCAATTGCTCACAGCCTCAGCCACTCCCAGTCCACCATGAGAGTTGCTGTGAAAATGCTCAAGTGTGAGTTGGATTGTTTCTTCTTCCTCCCAGCACATGGAAATACAACTAATCATGCTGTCATCCATGCCTGGCTTACTCCTTTAGGCTGTCTAACAATATATTGTCATATTCATTGCTTATCCACCTTTCCATTCCATTATCTTTGGTACCGATCCCGTGGCATACATAACAGTGTCCATAATGTATAATATGTTATCTATATAATAGTATACATGATTTATCTGGTTCAGTATTCAACAAGATTGCCCTGATCTTCCTTCATGTATAAACCCAGTGTGGATTGCATTTTAAAGCAATCCACCTTGAGTTGCCATGTGCGAATAGGCGGCAATATAAACCTCTTAAATAAATAAAGTAGTATCTATATTTCATTACTGCATTCATCCACCCTACAGCCACAGCCCGAAGCAGTGAAAAGCAGGCTCTGATGTCAGAACTGAAGATCATGAGCCACCTTGGGCCTCACTTGAACATTGTGAACTTGCTTGGTGCTTGCACCAAAGGAGGTACTGTTTTCATTTTAATCTCTTCAACTCAGATGTCTGTCTCTACCCTTGCCATTTTCTTCTGGAATTGCAGTCTTTTGATTTGGCATGGAATTTGGCAAATAGATGAAGATGTTCATGTTTCCATTAGTTAATGAGCTATTCCTGTATAGCTATTTTCTGAAAAGGATATAACCTGTCTTTTATCACCCTCCCAATTTCCATCCAATGCAAATGAGAACACTCTTTCCAAACTACACATATTTCAATTTCTTCATTAAAATCTAAGTTCAACTCCTGCTGATTTACATGGAGAAATTGTTAGAATTTTGCATTAATAGTTTGTCTTGCCTTTCCAGGACTTTAAAAAACAAAACAAAAAAAACCATTCCAGTTTAATATACAACCCCGGATTTCCCAAGTGGTCTTCCATCCAATTACTAATCACGGTTAACTATGTTTAGCTTTTCAAGATCAGCCAAGGCCAGTTGTGTGCTACCACTTAGTGTGTGCCATTTGAATGAAACTATCTTTGATGTATAATGAAAGCCCTGTTAGTTTTATTGAATCCATTATACACACAACTTCATTTGCTATTTTTAGCCTTTTAATACTATAGAGACTGTCCTGATCAAAAAATAAATTCAAATGTTAATGGAGATTAGTTCTGAAAAGTCCACTTTTCTAAATGCATTGTATCAACATTGCTAGCTGTTTTTCAATTATGCTTTTAAGATTATATAAATAGCCAGGTTTGTAAATAACACAACCATCATCTGATATAGCTACTGTACACTGAAATATATTTATTTTTATCAAATAAATCTGTTCCTGCCACCTGTTGAAATGTTTAAAATCACATTATAGTTTTTAAAAATTATAGCTTGCATGTCCTGCCTACTATCCTGGTTTTGAACAGGTTCCAGTGCTAGGGGAGGTATGCTATGCTGTGTAATTTATGCAGGTATTTGCAACTCTTAAAGAAAAAAAGAAACATTACTTAATCCAAATGATGAAAGCAATGAAAGGGTCAGTGCAGGAAACAGGGTACAAGGAGCTGGTTCACAGGCTCATCCAGTTAAAGATTCTTGCTTTGTAGTAGAATAGTCAGCAGATGGCAGATGTGCGATATAAATGCTCCAAGGGACAGCAGCTCAAATCTCTGTGAGCAATCAATATGTGCTTGATCATTTGTTTACAATCACTATTTTATTGTAATCTGATTGCAATGACAATCCATATTGATTTGATGATATAGATCAATAGTTATATAGATGTTATGGATTCAGATATATAGGTACACACACACACACGTGTGTTCGATCTATTTATATGCAATACTCTTTGTGTCTCTTCATTGGGAAAAGGAGTTTTGTGTCTTCTGTTCTACTATTTAGAGAAGAATATCAACTAATAAGAGTATGAATTGGTCCATCTGCTGTAAGGAGGGGGTAATTTGGCCATCAGATATCCTCAAAATATCAATCCATTGTATTATTCCAATATTTGGCAATAATAATGATGCTCCAAATGATGTTTAATATAGCATTATTGGTTTTTAATAAAGAAAATTGGATATACATCTGGGAAATATGACGGTATGTTTACAAGCTTCTACAAAAGCATGCAGTGACATTTTAACACTTTAAAAAAAGACTAATCTCTTTCTCAGAAAGAGACATACAGAGAAAGAGTTGGAAGTCTACTTCCCACATCTAAGTAATACTATTTTACCTGGACTATATTCACTACGCATGTGAGATCTCCCAAAATACTTGGCTTTGCTAAGTAAAATGTTCCATCACACAAAAATCTAGTATTCAAAGAAGAAATATTCTAGATGAGCTTTTGTTCGGAAATGGTAGTCTTGAAGTTTAGTGGAGTGCTCAGTTATGTCAACACCCCAAACAAATGCTTGTAAAGACTTGCAACTTCAGCAAGTCCATCATTAGCTTATGAACAAAAGGTATTCTCTGACTTCCCGAAAATGGCCTTCTGTATAGGTCCCATCTACATCATAACTGAATATTGTCGCAACGGAGATCTGGTGGACTATCTACACAGGAACAAGCACACCTTCCTGCAGTGCTACAGTGAGAAAGCCAAGCAAGAAGCAGAATTGTATGGGAATGGCATGCGTGTGGACCGGCTGCAAAGGTGCCTATAAATCTGATTACAGTATCTATTTATATAGTCATACCCAACTTATATCAATAACGAGGCTGAGTTTATAAACACAAATATAACAAATTGAAAAATCCACCGATACAGAAACCTATGCAAAAGTTCATTGAAAAACAAGAATAGATTTATTCTTTGATGAGCCACAGCATTGAGGATTAGGAGTTTTGTGTTCTTCCCAAACCCTGCTTCTTCTAGTTATAATTTTCCTGGTACCCCGGAAAAGATCTTCAGGGATTACTTCTCCTTTATAAACAGAATATGATTAAAGTGAATTCAACTCAGATTGGATTTATTCGCTTTATGCTATTTTTAAAAAATATTACATCAGAATTCTCTCATATTGGATACCAAAAGGAACCGGGAGATATCCTGGCAGTTTTGCTGCGTGGTCCTACTGAAGCCTTTGTAACATCCTGGAACCTAAGGGAGTTCAAGGCCTTGGATAGGATCATGCCTCTGCAGTTCTCTGCAGGTCTCTTGACCCATTGTTTCCCATGGTTCATGGAGGAGTTGTTGGTTCTGAAAAGGTTAAGAGATACTCAGAGTGGTGCTGGAGGAAAACTAAGAATAACTCTCACCAGATACAACTTAGAGCTGCTATTAAAGTCTATCTCATACAAATTAGACTGGCGAAACAACGTGTTATGGCCCAACAGCAGCCAGCAGAGCTGACAGCAGATTTGGCCAGTAAGATGGTTGGGGAGGAATATGGGCCAGTCCTGGAGTCTGGGGAAGGCTCTGACGAGTGCTCTGTGTCGGAGGCAGAGATGGGGACAGGGCCATCTGACAGTTATCAGCTGCCTTTGGAGTCAGACATCACTGAGGCAGAAGAACAGCTAGAGCCTGTTCCCAGTGTGTGCATGTGCAGAGTTGCCAGGGGAAGGGAACAATTGAAGAACAAGGGCTGACTTGGGAGTAAAGCCAAAGGTGGACAGTGAATGGCCCCTCCCCTAGAGAATAAAAGAGGAGCGAAAGGGGAGTGGGGCTTTCCAGAAAACAATTAGTTCATTCCGGCATGCTTCCAAAGTATTGCAGCATCTGAAAGATATCAGTCTGGCCACTTCTCCAAGCCTGATAAAAATCTGTAATTGGGAACTATCTTGAAAGACGGTTGGCCGGGACTTTGTTGAAGAGGAAATTCATTGTAAATTAAATAAAAGGGGTTTATCGGGACGAGGACTCAGCTTCGTGCTGTTGGGGAAGCATAGATCAGAACACAACATTACTTCTCCACCCTTATTGTATCCCCAGTGTGTCACCTGTCAGTCCTTTACTGGCTCACTCAGTCCCTCCTGGGACAGAGGTGTTCAGATGATCATCTACAGGGCTGTACAGTGGAATATGTTAAACACCTGATGGACAAAATTGTTTGGATTCATTCCAGGTTGGATCTCATGCATGGAGCCAGTGCATATGATATGCTGGGAAGGGGTCTTGCCTGGTTACCTGGGAATGGTTTGGCCCACCAGCCTGGACAACTTTTGTCCAGTTTCCAACCACCCCTTTTTGGTGAAGGTTGTGGAAAAGGTGATGGCCTAGCACCTTCTGAGGGACTTAGATAAAACAAATGATCTAGATCCCTTTCAGTCAGGATTCAGCCCCATTATGGCATGGAAACAGCATTGCTCACACTTGTCAATGATCTTTGGCAAGAGCAGAATGGGGGTAGTGCAAATCATCCTTGTTCTCCTTGACCTCTCAGCGGCTTTTAGTACTATCAACCATAGTATTTGTGTCAGTTATGCGGACTGAGGTTGAGTAGCATAGTTTTGCACTAGTTTGGCTCCTTTCCCCAAGAAAATATGTTAGTAGGAAGTGAGACTCAGGTGCACCTTCGACATGTGTGTGTATGTATATGTCTTGGGTACTGGAAAAATAAGCAGGCGCATCTTCCAGGACTTTCGTTATGAGGGTGGTGAGTGAGAGAGACTCCTGGTGTGCTGGAGCCATTTCAGGGGGAAAGGGAGCAAGCTTTGCTTTCCACAGGCACTTAGAGACTTCATTAACCTGCTAAGGGAGAGAGACTATTTGGCAGGGTTGCTGGTGCTCCATGGTATCCTTTTGGGTCAGCTATAGGGACTGAGGCTGGGTGACACAGTTTTGTGCTAGTTTGGCTCCTTTCTCCAAGGAAATGTGTTAATAGGAAGTGAGTGTTCCAGCCCTCGGCAGCTATCTTTTGGTGTGTCACAGGGCTCAGGGCTCTCTCCACTCCTTTTTAACATTGGCATGAAACCGCTGGGTAATATCATCTGTCACCATGGGTTGATATATCTGCAGTATGTTGATCTTTTCTATCTTTTAATATTGTAAGCTGCTCAGAGTTACCATGCAGTAAGATGGGTGCCTAATAAATTTTATAATAAAATAAATATAATGTGGAGGTAGTTGTCTCATTTAAGAAGAGTGTTATTTCATATGAAAGTTACTTCTAAGTTGCAATCCACTTATACAGAAATTGTCTCCAACATGAATCAGCAGACTTCCAGCTATATTGGAATGTAGCTTATAAAAAATAACAGTGAACTGTTATGTCTGTTTTTATTATGCACAGGATAGTGCAAGGAATATTTTGCATATGAATTGTTCTTACGCAGTGCAGGAAAGCAAGTATATATTTTTGTCTATATGTATTCTATATATATGTACGTAAAAAATGAAAAGCACAAACATACATAAATGAAAACCTAAACTTTTTTTAATTTAATTTCAATTTAAAAGCATCTATTTAAAACAAAACAAAAAAAAGCACACACATTCCAATCAATATTCCAGAGTAAAATGTGTTGCATGTACCAAATGAAGAGAGAGATTTCAAAGTTTTATATATACGAAATCTTGTCTTGGGAAAGGATATTCAGAGATTCTTCTAGTTATGGTACATTCCATGCATATATACAGGGTGTTCTAAAAGTCAAGCCACACAGACAATTTATTATTTAAATTACATTAAATGTTTGAATTGATCCTCCGATAGTCCTCTGACCTAGATCACAATTGAACCTGAAATTATGGTCATAAGTTGTGCCAGTCATGCACTATTTTGCGACCATTAAGTGCAAAGTCATTAAGTGAATCTATTGTCCACAATGGTTTTTTTTTTTACCAGAAACTGAAAGTAAACATTAGTTTTGAAGAAAAAAGCATCAAAAATTGTGGTCATATGACCACAGAATGCTGCAAACAGCCATAAATATGAGCCTGTTGCTCAGTAACCAAAATGTAATCATGTGACCATGGAGATGGGGATGGTTGTCAGAACTTTGAATTCAGGTTATAAATAGTCCTGGGGAAATCTGTTAGAACTTTGGTTGCTCAGTGACCAGTCATTAAGACGAGAATTATCTATACATTTAACCCCTCCTAACTCATTTGAAGCATGATTTTTGAATATTCCTAAGTACCGTAAGGTTTTCTTTAAAAAAAACAACAATAAAACATTGTAATAGGCCCATGAAGCTTGACTTTTGGTACATGCCGTGTACAGATAATACCCTTCAATTACTGATAATAGCCAAGATGCTTCATAACTCAGATATTTGACCACATGCACATACTGCATGTCTCACATGCAGTAATCTTTGATTCAGTTTTGTTGGTAAATAATGTGTGTATAAATTACAGCAATTAGTTTACCTTTCACTTGAAATATTTCTTGAGTTTCCATGAGGCAATCATCATATTTTGCTTTCTTTTCTTGCAAAAAATAATTTCTCTTGCACTTTCCCTTTTTTTTGCCTATGGGCAGAGCTTTTACTACTGTACACAAATAATGGGGAAAGAAAATACTGTTTAAGTTTTGATTCTTGCCTTCCTGATTTTATACTAGAGGTGGCTTATTATCAGAAAACTGTTCTAAGAGGACAAATGGTTTAAAAAACTTATCCCTCTTTGCAGCCATACATCCGAATCCGTAGAAAGTGATGGGGGCTACATGGACATGAGTAAGGATGAATCATTGGATTATGTGCCCATGTCTGACATGAAGGGTGAAATCAAGTATGTAGACATTGATTCTTCCAATTATGGCGCAACCTATGAGCTGGACAGCTATTCGCCTTCAGGTAAGAGATTACCAAAAAACAGTTTGCTTAATTACAAAAAAAAAATGAAGTTTTGTTCATTCTTAAATGTTTCATCCAGTTGAGAAGTAGTTCCCAATTTATGACCATTTGTTCAGCAGCCATTCAAAATTACAACAGTGTAGAACAAAAGGATTTACAAGCCTGTGGCCAAAGTTACAGCAATTGCAGTGCCCTCATGGCCATGGGATTGCAAGCTGGGTGACGGGAACCCATCCGCACTTACAACAGGTTGCCATGCACCTCCAAAATGTGTGTTCCCTGACGGCTTCCCCAGAAAGTAAATGGGGAAGCTGAGCTGGCAGGGAAGATCTCAAACTGTTGCTGACTGTCAAAAGGACTCCCCTCTGATTTCTGAGGGCTGGCTGTAAAAGGCCCTTCCAGATTTTCAGCCATGGAAGATTTGTAACCCTGGAGCAGAGAGGCAAATCTCTCTGCTCTAGGCCTGAAAATCCTGCTGAAAATCTTGTTAACAGCTGGAAGAAAAAACAGCAAAGGTAGGGTAAGTATAATTCTTTGCTTGTGCTGGTAGGGCTGGGTAGATTGTGTGGCTTCCACTGATGGCTGTGGCTTTATGCTACTTTACAGCACTCTCTCAACTTGTGTGTGGCCTCTCCCACCCCTCCTGAGGCACCCTGCAATCTTTACCTGGGATTCCATCCACTTAGCCCATGAGATTGCCTAAGATTGCCTAAGATTGTCAGGATTGTAGTCGTTGAGCATGTGGTATCTTCCTTAATGACCATGCTCTGTCCTCACTACACATTAGTCTGCGTGCAGCTGAATATGCAGCTAAAACCACCTATCCTCCAATAAAACAGACTGTGCACGTAGATCCAAATGCTTTATTGAAAGAACAGGGTATGGTGAAACTGGGTAAAATAGAAATACATACAATGAAAACCAAATACAAGATTGGCAGTATTGAGTTACCTCTGAACACAACAATTAATAAATACAAGTAATCTACCGGTAAATCACACCAGCGATACTCTGTGTGTGGGATGTGGGTTTGTCCTTGGATAAACACGTGCCACAGATTAAGCTGGCTTCTTCATTGTGCTTCTGTCTCTTCCAAATGCTAAAGGAATAATGGAGTCTGGTGTTGTGGCCTGTTGGCCGCTGGCCCCTCCAGCAGCTAAATCTGAAGAGGCAGAGTGGGAGTCGGGCCAGCATCAAGGCAATTGGATAGCTCCAAGGGGAAAGAGGGAATGGAGCTGTCAGAGATACAGACAGAGGCGGAGCCTGGGCTGTCCATTAGCCCCCAGATGGAGAGTCAACAGCCCCCAGGTCNTCCATTAGCCCTCAGATGGAGAGTCAACAGCCCCCAGGTCCAGAGGTGGCTGATGAGGAAGAGGAGGAACAGCTGGGTTTCATGCCTGATGTGCGAATGCACAGAAGGCAGAGGAGAGGAGAATAGCGGGACTCTATGGGCCAGTCTTTGGGATGGAAAAGCCACCGTTGCTAGCTAAGCCCCACCCTAGCTCTGGAGATAAAAGGCAGGGGGCAGAGATGAATATGTGTGGCAGTCAACTATTTGTCTCCCTGTCAGTCAGCCACTGATATTGTGAACTTCTGAATCCTGTTGGGAACTTTATTGGAATTCATTCTTGGAATTTGCGGTGCTGAGAGTTGGGTATGCCTTCTGAGTGTGTGGGTCTGTCTCTCTGCTGCTGGGTAAGAGCAAGCACACCTTCCAGGACTTCCTTCTTGAGTATGGGTAGAGGGAAAGACTCCTGGTGTGTTGGGACAATTTCAGGGGGAAAGGGAATGAGTTTCACTTTCCACAGGCACTTAGAGACTTCATTAGCCTGCTGTGTGTGTGTGTGTGAAAGAGAGAGAGAGAGAAAGAGAGAGAGAGAGACTGAGACTGAGACTGAGACTCTTGGCCAGTGCTGCTGGTGCTCCTAATAAAGGGAACATTTTCCTATCTGTGGCTCCGGGAGTCCAGATAGATTGGGTATGTTCAGTTCCTGCTCTGTTGGACTGAGTCTGCATTAAACTGAAGCTCCGCCCTGCGCCGTGGCCATGTCCCAGTTTTCAACTCAGTCCAGCCAGGACGGATGTGAGTTGCTGGGGCTCCACTTCGAAGTGGAGGCCATTTCTATTTAAAAGGGAAAAAAGTTTTAGAATGCTCTAAAGCCTCAGGAAGAAGCTGCAGCCAAAGGAGAGAGGCTTTTAGCNACCATGTGGAGTGGCTCCCAGCAATCGGTCCGATAAGGGCCTCAGCTGTTTTGCATGGTAGCACAGCAGCAGCACAGAAAAATGGCTTGGGTTTCGGGTTGTGTGCTTTCGCTTTTGATCACTGTGGCTGCGAAGTGCTCAGTGTAGCAGCAGGCAGCAGCAGCTGAGAGGGCAATCAGCCCAGCAAAGCAAGCCACTTGATCGGGCAGTCAGCCCAATCCCAGCTGAGGGGAGCAGCCATGCTTAGCAGTTGGTGCAGAAGGACTGGATCGACCACAGCTGAGGGCGCAGATCAACCACCAGACCTGTGATTCCGGCTCCAGCACTGAAGTGATCGCGTGGGCACAAGTAGGTCCTTTAATTTACTGTGGTGACTGGCAGGGTGAGGCTGCAGCCCAGCAATAGGCCTCTCCATGCCTGTTTCACCAGTTCAAAGGTAAGAAGATTTTCCTGATTTGGATGGAGCCTAAAGTGACAAGGTAAGCAGTTATTGTGAAACTAACTCCTCATCCCCTCCCCTTCAGGATCCATCTTCTCCCTCTGACTGTCCTGCAAATCTTAACCTTCCAGCTGGGATGGTGGATAAGGATAAATATTGACAGAAGTACTGGAAAGAGACAAAGATGATATTTTGAAAGAGTTAGACGAAGATTATAGAGTAAATACAAATTATGTGAGATGTCATAAGTGTCCAAAAGAAGTGCATGTACAATTTGCAAGAAGAAAGGTCCGGGATATTATATACAAAATTTCTAGAGAAGAAACAATTAAATATAAAGACAAATAAATTTTGGTTTTTAAACAAATTCCAAGAAGAGTAAGAGAAGTAAGGCGAGATTATAAATTTTTGACGGCCCAACTAAACCGAAGAAGTATTGTATTTAAATGGCTAGTCCCAGAGGGGATGTTAATTACATGGGAAGAGAGGAAAGTTAAAGTAGATTCTATGGGAAAAGCTCAAGAATTTTATGAATGACTGGTAGGCCCCGAAGAGCAGAGTAGCAAGGACGAATTAGAATCAAATTCCCAAGAAGACCAAGACCATCAAAAAAAAGGGAGATGGGATCTCAGGAAACTTCAAAAACACCTGACAACAACTAGAAAGAGAAGAGAACAGGACACACTACCAGTCACAAGTAGAATTTGGAGTAATTACAGGGCAAAGAGCGAGAATTAACTAGATAATGGAAGAGGAAAAGAAAATATTATCAATATAAATGGTCTAAATTCCACGATAAAAAGAAAAAGAACATTAGCCAAATTAATTAAACAAAATGCGGATATAGTATGCTTACAGGAAACTCATATAAGGAAGTCAGATGAAAAATACTTAGAATGTCCGAAATTAGGGAAATTATATACTGCACCAGCAGAACCCGGAAAAAAGAAAGGAATAGCAATATATGTAAAAGATAGCATGAAAGCAGATTTAATATGGACGGATCCCAACAGAAGAATTCTGGTTTTCCAAATCTGGATCAATTCCATCCCAATGCTATTAGTGGTAATTTATACCCCTAATGAAAATCAAAATGAGTTCTTTAAACACTTACATGAAAGAATAATAGGATTAGAAAAAAGAAACATTTGCATTTTAGGGGACTTTAATGCCATTGTGGATCATCAAAAAGATAATAGTAGTGGAGGGAAGAAAGGGAAGAAAAAGAGACAGTTACCAAAATCATGTGTAGAAATGATGACTGAACTGAACTTGATAGATATATGGAGGAAATTGAATCCGGAGAAAAGGCAATTTACATTTTATTCTAATCCACACCAACTTTGGACTCGGATCAATATGGCATGGATGAATGGCAAAATAGCGAATGAATTAAAAGAGATTGAAATTTTACCCAATGAATGGGCAGACCACAATCCGATTCAGTTACTGTGGAGAGGTAGGAAAAAGCCAAAGAAAAGGTGGACGTTAAACACACTATTAATTAAAGAAAAAGAATTTACGAATAGACTCAAGGAAGAATTAAATTACTTTTTAAAGGAAAATAATAATGAGGCAACCACAAAACAAAATATTTGGGATACCATAAAGGCAGTAATAAGGGGCATAACAATATCGTATACTGCTAAGAGGAATAAAGAAAAATATGCACAGCAAAACAAATTGCAACAAAGAATTAGGGAATTAGAAATCCAATTACAAAGTACCCCAGAAGATCTTAGATTGAAAAATCAAATGACAGTAACTAAACATAAATTGAATCTAATTGAACAAGAGGGAATGACGGCAAAACTGAATACAACAAGACAGATATATTTTGAACAGGCTAATAAACCAGGGAGATGGCTGTCCTACAAACTCAAAAAGGAAAAGGAAAAAAGACTAGTTTACCAATTAATAGATGGAAACGGGGTTACCCAACATGAGATAGAACAGAAAAAAGAAATTATATATGAATACTTTGGGAATTTATATAAAAACGAGGAGGTAAATGAGGAAAGGATAAGGAACTATTTGGGCAAAACAAAAGATAAAATAATTGGGGAAGAGATGAAAGGAATACTAGTTAAAGATATCACTTGGTCTGAACTGGAAATAGCAATACAAAACCAGAAAAACAATAAAGCATCGGGACCAGACGGAATCCCAGGAGATCTCTATAAAGCAATAGGAGAACAAATAGGACCCCTTATGGTGGAAGTTTATAATGATGTTTTACTTGCAGCTAAAATGCTGGGCTCATGGAGGGAGGCACTGATTTCGCTGATTCCGAAGGAGAATTTGGACCCCCGATTTATTCAAAATTACAGACCAATTTCTCTGTTAAACACCAATTACAAAATATTTGCTACTATCATAGCAAACAGATTAAAAAGAATTTTTATTTATTTATTTATACTTTTATTACACAAAAATTTTAACAGACACAAACACAAATCAACACAACTATATATAGATTTTACAACTTGTTTGAGCAATGGTTCACCTCGTCATTTTCCATTTTAATGTGATCCACCTTTTTATACTACCTCCTTCGTTCTTTTAAGATTTTAGTTTCTCTATACGATTTGCTATTTTTCCACACGTTTTCCCAATCTTTCTCATCGTACCATATTATTAAGAATTACCATTTCTTTATCCATTCATACCACATATTCCATGTTTCATAATATTCGGTATGTTGTTTGTCTTTTAGTAGTTTAGTTAGGCTATCCATTTCAGCACATTCATGAATTTTTTTAATCACCATATCATTTGA
>AZIM01002726.1:28662-39158 GCA_000516915.1 Ophiophagus hannah | reverse complement strand
TTATTATTTTATTTTTTAAATACTCTGTAGCGTGATTGTGATGTGGTGTTTGGGGCACTGTACTGGAGTAGCTTTCAAATTTCATTGTATTCGTGGAATGCAATGATAATAAAGGTATTCTATTCTATTAAATAACCCTCCCAAATTATCTTCTAGAAATTTATTTCTTTTTCAAAAATTACAGCAGGTGTTCCTGAATTTTTCTGTCATCCCTCTCTAGCATCACTAGCTCCAAAATCAAACTGGATGATGATGATTCTGATGCCAATGACTATGACGGTAGTGAGAATGATGATAATGATGATGATGATGATGATGATTCATGCCATTCAGCTATGTCTACCACAATTGAATGGTCCTAATTCTCCCTCTTTTTCTTTCTCAATTTTTAGTTCAACCCTGAATGAAGCCAACACTTCATCTACTATATCTTGTGACAGTCCTTTAGCCCCAGAGCAAGAAGAAGAACAAGAAGCATCTGAGTTAAAGTCAGATTGCTAGGGTTACCAGTGCTCTGTGTTCCTGCATATGCTAGTACTGGGGAGTTCCACCCAGTGGGAAAAAGTGCACATCCCCCTTCATTCAATCATATCAAAATACAATTGCAGCTTGTCCCTCCTTCCTCTGTAACCTAAAACAGAAGCCTGGAATTATCGAAAGAGGTCTTTTCTGAGACCAGGAGTATCGGAGTAAGACCGCAGACTAAATCAGAACAATTCAAGTCAGTGTTGTGTGATACTTCTTGGTGGCTTCTAAACTGGGATTGCGTTCATTTCAACCTTTAATGCAGAATTGGCTCTTCCGTCACCAGATACTAAAGTTCACCACTCATGTTTCCACCTGCTAAATCAGAGTATCAGAAGCAAATCTATGACATTTTATCTTCACTTAATAGCCACAATAATTTCTGGATCAAACGGCTCTCCCCATGACAAAGCAAATCTCCACAAAGTCAAGCAAAAGGGCCTCCCGGGGTTCAATTGGGATAAATGCCTTTTGATTCTTGCAACTTTACTTGACCGTCACTCGTTTACTAGATTATCAAGTGACGCTTTTAAAAACATATCCTTGGAAAGGATAGAAAATGGGACAGATGGACAGGAGAAGTCCCATGCAGAAGTCACTTAAGAGACTCAGAAAAGTTTTGTCCATTGGTTAAGATTTATAATTGCTGAACTTCAAGCTCAGACATTTAAGCTGGGGCCTGCTTTTCTTTTTAGGTCTCCCACTTCTTTCATTACAGCATTCCAAGGTAAATGATTTCATGAGTTACAGATTCTGCAGCTGCTAAGGACAGTAGCTAAAGCAGCATTTTTAAGGGGGAAAAATGGAGAGTGCGTAGAGACTCAACCAGAGATTCAGCTGAGAAGGAACATTCAGTGTTACATTTCCAGCAGGCTGCCCTTTCATTGCAAGAAATGAAGTGATTAAAAAGGAATGCTTGGATTTATCCAAGACCGTAAGAGGATGAAAAATAGATCATACATTTTTTCCCCTCTTTCTGCTTGTGCACTTTTTAAGCAAAAAAAAAAAAAAGCCTCACTGCCTGATGGGCAGCTATATCAGAGGGTTATTAGTAACTGCCATTGTATTCTGCTGAATCCTATAAGTGTTCAATTGCAACAGGTAGATCTTGGAAAATGAGATTGGATCTAATTGGACTTCAATGGGACTTTAGCAACTAATGCAAAACCCTGAAGGCTGTAGGCTGGTTGGGAAATTGAAGAAGTTTCTCAAGCTGCAAGAAGTTATTTCTTTATTGTGGCCAGTGAAGCTGCATTGACATGCATTTGTCATTTCCAGCAATCAGACTTGGTTATCATTATTCAATCTTTCTGAGGTTGGAGACAGCACTTAATAGCTTTGGGCTGCAATACCCACAGCCCAAAATGTCTTCCAGCGTGCTCAAAAGTGGATCTACTTACTAGGCAGAAAAATCTAGGAGATCTAGGTCCCATACCAGTTCCTATGATAAATGTGTCTTTCCCTATATAAATTGGAGGGCGGGCCCCCGCCATTCATTTAGTGCTCTATCTGTAGTAATATGGCACAACGGTGAGGATTGCTTTGGCTGTGGCTGCCATCTTGCCTTTTTTAATCCATTGATACCCCAGTACTCCCCCATTGGCTGCTACTTAGANAATGCTTTTGCGCATTTCATGTTGTCCTTTGCTCTGCACAATGCAAACATGTATTCCAGTTTTGCTTCATTCAGAAAGCAATCTATTATAAAAAGGCTTTTTTAAAAAAAAATTATAGTGTCCTCTTTTCTACCAGAGGTAGTTCTAAAGTGCCTCATTATCCTCTTTTTAAAAAGTATTTTAGCTACTTTTGATCACATTGTATTAATCGTAGGACAGATATATTATATACCTATAGTTAGGGTGTGTGTGTGTATGTGTGTATGTATGTGTGTGTATCATACAGATAGACAGGAGGGCATATACAGTGATTGTTTTCCTCTGGTCAATCTATTAACAATTTTTCATTTTTGAAATAATATTCATATTTACCTCTTTAGCTTTTCTCAGTGTTATATTTGTTCTTTTTTTAAAGGCACAGTCAGAGTATTTGTTATAAACGTTCAGCTGATGTGGCAACAATAGAGTTAGGGAATGTTTGCAGGCAAACATGCCAATTTAAAATCCAGTGTTATAATGGCTAAAATGAATTATTCTATAAATTATGGCCAGTACTATGTCTATCTCCTTCAAATATATTATATACTTTTTTCAATCAGCTTTTAAAATTATTCTGTGATAACATTTTCTAATCATCACCCAATTGATTATATTGTCTGTTGAAAATACAACAAGCATCAAGTCTCTAATTGTTTCTGAGAAGGAGACCCATAGTTAGATTTCTAATATGCTTTTTAGTCTTTTAACAATATAGCATCACTACAGCTTACTCTTACATTCCTAAATGTTTTATTTTTATGATATATTTTTTTAAATTTTTAGCCTACTTTGTACAGGCAATTATAGAGTTTTTCAAACGAATCACACATTGCACATTTGTCACAAGCTGATTTAAAACAGGTTTATTTTGAACAGTGAATAATTTCAGTGGTCAAATAGTTTAGTTCCCAGGTAGGCCACCTGCCTTCAGATGAGGCCAGGATCCATTCTTTACATCTTTTCTTAAAATAATAAGGAGGCAGGTCAAAAGTTAGACAGGCAGCTAACGAAATGATAGGATGGGATGGGATATCAGTGTAGGTTTGCTTAGCTTTTTAAGAATGCAGGGCCAGATACACTAGCTCAGCAGGATTTTTTTTTTAAAGTTTCCTTGAAAAGGAGCTTCATTTGCCTTTCAGCACATTGAACTGAACAGTTTTTTCAACTGCACTTCTTGGGGTTTAAGTGCTCTAGGTAAAATTGTTTCCAGCCAAGTGGAACAACCAAGGACACTGCCAATATAAGAGTACCACACCATCACCATCATTTCACTCTCCAGTGTGAAGTACTAGTACATTATTTTAAGAAACATTTGTTGATCTAAGGTAAAGATTGGTTTCTTCCATAGAAAACTGTTCTTGCTGCTGCTGTTGCTGTTTCTCCTCCCTCAAAAGCTAATTGACAATCTGTCAGAAAGAAAACTGATAAATCTTTCTTCCCCTAACCCAAATTATTAGGTGCTATGCTTTTTTCAGATGCTTCCATTTATTCTGACTTGCTAGGTCTCCTGTCCCAAATGATATCAAGACCTGCCTGTTCTAGCTTCTCCTTAAGNGTTCTAGCTTCTCCTTAAGCATTGTTGATGAGTCTTTCACATTGGCTAGATGGAGAGGAGAAAGCAAGAGTCGATTAACCAAAGGGCCTTTATGCTGTCATGAATTTAATAGCCATAATTTGACCTAAGATAATAATATAATATTTTTAAACAGAATCATTTACTATGGTACTTTTATATTGCTGATAATTGGTTTGCTTGGTTATTGGGTTTATTTGCGAGTTTGTTTTTTTATATGTTCATTTGTTTCTGGTAATATTAAGAGGAGTGAATCAAAACCAACAGTTACTCTCCTGAATGAAATGTGATAAACTTGGAACATCTATCAATTTTTGCAAACTTGGTTTGATCTTTATTAAGTATCCATTTTCTATAATGTTTTAACGTACAATTGTTGAAATATAGCTCATATATAAATACGTATCTTTCTACATCCAGCAACCACTATTAGCCAGATTTCATAAAAATATTGTCGCACTAGTGTTATTTTCAAAATAAATAACATTTTTCTTAATGATGTATATATAATTTTTATTATTTGTCATTCCTATTGGATTGGATTGGTTTTATTCACTGGAAGAAATAGGATAGGGTAGAGTCTTGCTTGTTGTATTGCATAATCTACACCAGACTATTGACAAAAATGCAATGCATTGTCCAATTTCTCTAAAGCTTCTTTTGTAGATTAAAGTGTGGGGAATACAATGCAATTAATTGTTGGCTTGTTACTGGCATTTAAAGCCTTGATCCCGCAAAGTAAGTAAGCCTTTCAATAGCATTTTGAATTCCAGAATCAAGCAAGTGTTTGAGGAGATTCGGAGGGATTGGAAAATCAATTTCTTCACTTCAGTCTATTCATTATTATAGATGTCTTAAACAACGTGGGAATCCTTTCAATTCACATTATTCACAGGCATAATCTTATATAGCAATTTACTCATTCCAAACTGAAATTTCTTTCCACCTTAAAAAAATAAGATTTAATTAAAAATCTTTCCAGACATATATAAAGCAATAGCTAACAAAACCATAAAAGAACTAGTTGAGTGCTATGAGAAAATAATCTGAGCCTGCAGCATTTACAGAAAAAAGTGACCTTTTGTATTCTAGTCCTCTTTGAATTACAAACTGCATAAAACACTGACTCATACAGATTTAGAAATTTACAGTTCTTAGAATTAAATTGGAGAAGTATAATTCCATCAGCATGAAAATCCTTTGGACAATTCTCAATTTTTAGAGCCGATTTTCAAAATTTTTTACTTTACAATGATTCAGGGGAAAATAGACCAAAGCAAAGGGTTAATAGCCGCCACTGTCAGATAAAATTCTGATAAAGCAGTCTATAAAGTGTTGATCATCTCTGCATGTTCATCTTTGTAATATTTTAAATTATAGTGGCATACATTTCCTTCCTGCTTTGATAATATGTTTTACAATTCTAAATGACGGAATGGATTCAGAAGATTTGAGCCAAGATAGGAAAGTACAGAGGATGTAAGCCAACGTATTTTGTTCATGTTTTCTAGTGAGAATCATAGAGATAATTGATTCTATATGCACTTACTCTGGTTCATATTTTACTTCTT
The DNA here is from genome assembly GCA_000516915.1 of Ophiophagus hannah. NCBI lineage: Eukaryota > Metazoa > Chordata > Lepidosauria > Squamata > Elapidae > Ophiophagus > Ophiophagus hannah. Next base: position 33,834 of record AZIM01002726.1, on the reverse strand, counting down.
GAAGTTTTCATATAAACTTCAATCACCTAAATTACCAAATAATCTAAATTAGCATTGCATGAAGCCATCTTCCACTTAGTATATCTTCCTTTTTTTAGAGAAAAACATCTTTAATATTGTTTCAGTTTTTTTCCTTTGTTTAACTTAGACATTTGCAGTTTCCACTTTTTCAAAATTTTGTCACAAGATCCTCCTCAGAGATAGTTTAATGAGTGCAAAAGAAAAAATTCAGCAAGAGGTCAATCAAGTTCACAGTATCAAAAGTCAAAATAAAGTTTAAAATAAGCATTAAGATCTACTTACTTAGTGCAAGCCATGTTTTATTGAAGGTAGACTAGACAATGGAAATAAAAATTAAGTGCTTTTTGGTTATGTGAAGTGGCACTGTTGTTTTTCAGAATACTTCAATGTATTTAAAATCAGTAGGAAAATGCAAGCATCATTTTAACTCAAAAGCTGCCAACATGCCCACAATGTGAGATCTTACACAGCATGCATGAACTTAATGATGGTACTAAATGCAGTGAAATATCACTGCTGTTTTCTGGGATCCTCCAGACAGAGAAAGTGAACTCCTTATACTTTAGAAATCTTTAATTGAAGTCACAATAATTAAGCAATGAGCATGATTTGTAGATCAGAACCAAACCATTGTACATTGCCTATATCAGTCCAGATCTCCAGTCTTTATGGAAGTGTTCAACTTTCCCCAGGGCTAGAGAATAGGATGACTTGTGTGTCATTTGTATAGCAGGAGCCCTTGAAATTCCAAAGCCAACCAAGGAGGAAGAACACAAAGCAGAAGAATAATTTCAGGTAAGAATTGGAGAGTAAAAATGGTAGTACCCCACACATATTTCTACACAGTTCTTCACCAAGCAGTATAAATAGTACATACTGCCCTGACGACTTGGCTTTGCCAGCAGGGCTGGGCAACCCAGAGTGGGATGGAGGAGCCCATGAAATGGTTTATCTGACTGCTTTGTCGCTGGGAGGAATGGGAGAGGGGAGTTATTTTTTAAAATTATTTTTATTTTTTATACTGTGTTTTTACTGATTATAAGCTGCCTAGAGTCACTGTGAGCAAGTAGGTGGCTATATAAATTTCCCAATTAAATAGGCTTGTATCCTATTTTCATTTCAAGTATTACTTTTTAACATTCTTGGAAATCTTCCATACAAACGAGCTGAACCAATTCCAAATTACTACCATCTTTCATATCCTCATGACATGTGGGGCTTCCAGAAGGATTCGTGTCCTGGGCTAATTTAGAGCTCCAGAGAAAATGCTGCAGACCAAAAGCAACAGGGAAACAGCATCTTTGCTTCTGTGGTTACCCCCTGGCAGAAGAAATCCTGGCTCCATGGGATACGTCTCCCCTAGGAGTGAAGAGCCATAGAAACGAAAGTGCTTCTCCTCTGGGGTGTTCTTAGAAGTTCTTTGCTTGCCCTTGCATAATAGCCATCTTCATATTCCTTCATATTCCTTCCATCCCCATGAAAAGCAAACAAAGCAAGAGAAGTGGACAAGTACCTCATTGCAGAATCTCTGGGACACAATGAAGGCGTATTTAAGGGGAATATCTATAGCATATACAGCAAATAGAAATTTAAAAAGATGGGAAAAACAAAATACCCTAACCAAAAAAAATAGAAGATTTGGAAAAGAGACAAATGGAAACTCCGGGAGATGAACAAATTAGAAATGAGCTGGCACTAGCTAAGCATGAAATGAACATTTTAGATCAGGAGGAACTAGTTAAGAAGCTACAATATACAAAACAAAATTATTTTGAACACGGAAATAAACCTGGTAGATGGCTAGCGTACAAACTGAAAAAAGAAAACCAAATAAGAACGATATACTAATTAGAGGACAAAAATGGAATAATAGAGACTGATTTGGAAAAAAAGAAGGTAATTGTAAGAGAGTATTTTGAGAACTTATATAAGCAAGATACAGTCTACCTAAACAAAATAGAAGAATATTTGAAAGAAGGAGCTTTACACCCACTACCAGGGGATAAAAAGGAGTTACTTAATAAAGAAATAACCTTAAGTGAATTAAAAGAGGCAATTAAAAAACAAAAAAGGCAATAAAGCCCCAGGCCCAGATGGCTTCCCAAGTGAGTTATATAAAGAGATAGGAGAGGTATTAGAAAATGTGTTGCTAGAGATTTGCAATGCGGTATTACTGGAAGCTAAAATTCCAGAATCATGGAAGGAAGCTTATATAACACTGATCCCCAAAGAGGGTACAGATGCCAATCAAATAAAGAATTATAGAGCAATATCTCTTCTAAATTCAGATTATAAAATTTTCATGACTGTAATGGCAGAAAGATTAAAGAAAGTGCTTAATGACAAAATCCACCCTGATCAAAATGGATTCCTTCCCATGAGACAGATTAGGTATAATACGAGAACGATAATAAATATATTAGAGTTTTATGAACTGCACCCAGGAAACCAAGTGGCCCTTGTTTTCCTGGATGCACAAAAGGCCTTTGATAACCTTAATTGGGATTTCATGAAGCACCAGATTAACCTGATGAAATTTGGTGGTAATTTTGCAAAAATGCTAAATTCAATTTATGCCACACAAAAGGCAAATGTACTGATAAATGGAGAAGCTACCAAACCATTCGAGATAAAGAAGGGNATGTCACCTCTGCTTTTTATAACAATTCTAGAAACATTATTGGACAGAATTAGATCGAATAAAGAAATTAAGGGAACAAAAATTAAAAGTCAAGAGTACAAATTACAAGCTTTTGTGGATGACATGGTATTTGTCATAGAAGAACCAATAGATTCGGGACCAGTATTATTAAATGAAATAGATAAATTTGGCAAATTGGCAGGATTAAAAATTAATAAGGAAAAGACCAAAATGCTAGTTAAAAACCTAACAAACAGTAAACAAAAAGAACTAGAGGAAATGATGGGATTACAAATTGTGAATAAGATTAAATATTTAGGCATTTGGCTAAGACCTAGAACATCAACTTTGAGGGAGGACAACTATACCAAATTATTGCAACAAATCGGGAAAACTGGAACAAAATGCAAATTTCATTATTAGGCAGAATAGCAACGATTAAGATGAATGTCCTACCCAAAATCTTGTATTTATTTCAAACAATTCCGATATCATTGGATAAATTTTTTTTAAAGAATTGGACAAAATTGTTATGAAATTCATTTGGGCAGGGAAAAAAAACGAGAATAAAAAAAATCTATCTACAAGACCATAAAAGCAGAGGTGGCTTTGGACTCCCTGCCTGGGAGACCTATTACAAAGCGATGGCACTAGTGTGGATAAAGGATTGGATTAAATTGGAAAACAAAAGAATCTTAACACTTGAGGGCCATGATTTACAAATAGGATGGCACGCATTTTTGTGGAACCCAAATAATAAAAATCATTCATATTTTTTCAGACACACTTTACGTAAATCTTTGATTAAAATTTGGACAGATATCAGAAGGAAGCACTACACTAAAATTCCGAGGTGGCTTTCAACAATGGAGGCGATGTTCCATCCTAACACGATGGATATTAGCAAAAAGCTCAAATGCCACCAAATTCTAGACAATGAGGGAAAACTCAGATCGATTCAGGAGCTAGAAACCCAAGAAATAGTTATTGACAATTGGTCCTACTTTCAAATAAAAATGAGATATAATAGGGATGTAAAAGAATACGGATTTGAAATAAAAGATACTCAATTAGATAAAATACTCCTGGGCCTAGAGAAAAATATGATATCTAAATTATATAATTACCTATTAGAATACGAATTGGCTGAGGAAATTGTGAAAGGACCAATGCTAGCCTGGGCAAAAAATTTCGGTTACAATATAGATTTGGACGACTGGGAGGAAATCTGGCAAAGAAATCTTACATTAACAAAATCAATACCATATAAGGAAAACTTATATAAAATGATATATAGATGGCATCTGGCACCCTCTAGATTAGCTAAAATATATCCAACAGCAAACCCAAGCTGTTGGAAGTGTAAAGAGAAATTTGGTACCTATTTCCATCTTTGGTGGACATGCCCTGAGATTAAAAAATATTGGACAAGGATAAGAATATGGATGGAAGAAATTATTGAATGCGGACTGGAATGGAAACCGGAATTGTTCCTCCTGGGAATGATTAAAGGGGACTATCCTCCCAAATTGAGATACCTGATCATCCACTTATTAACAGCGGCACGAATTTCTTTAGTGCAATATTGGAAAAGGTCTAGCGTATCACCGATACACATTATTATTCAAAAAAGCTATGAATGTGCTGAAATGGAGAGGCTCACGCTTAAATTAAATGGGAAGGAAGATTCAGAGTACTACCTGGTTTGGGATAAATGGTACAGCTGGGTAGAGTGTAAGAAAAAGAGTGTACAGAATAAATGAACCCAGGAAACATATTATATATAGTTGTATATATTGAATGTATAATAATAATGGTCTCAAGCTTCTCTTCTATTACATAAACATTATGAAGGTTTCATTGATTAAATAATACAGTTATAATCCAATAGTAACAGTAGAGCAACATGTGTTATTTATTAATTAATATGTAATCTATAAGAGATAAGGAATACTTGCCAATTATTATTTATTATTGTTTATTATTAACTATCAAACCTAATATGAAATGTAATAGAAAGAAATATGTTTATTGTTCTATTTACACATTTTTTATTTCTGTATATTTGTATGTTTGTGTTTTTTTAATTTTTTGCAAATAAAGTTTATTTAAAATTGAAAAAAAAAGCTAATACAATCCTGGGTTGTATAAACAGAAGCATAGAATCAAAATCATGTGAAGTATTAGTACTTCTTTATAAAACCCGAGTAAGACCACACCTGGAATACTGCAACCANNNNTGGTCACCATACTACAAAAAAGATGTTGAGACCTTAGAAAAAGTTCAGAGAAGAGCAACTAAGATGAACGATGAAGAGTAACTATGAAGAATGGCTGCAGGATTTGGGTTTGGCTCATCTAAAGAAAAGAAGAATTAGGGGCGACATGATAGCAGTATTCCAGTATTTGAGGGGCTGCCATGATGAAGAGGGGGACAGAGCGACAGAGGAGGGGTTTAGAGAGCAGGTGGAGTTCGACCTGTTCCAAATCTGACCGAGCCCAGTTAAGAG
>AZIM01002726.1:6988-17012 GCA_000516915.1 Ophiophagus hannah | reverse complement strand
CCGCCCCGAGTCCTTTGGGAGAGGGGGCGGCATACAAGTCCAAATAAACTAAACTAAACTAAACTAAACTGATTGGACCTGGGGGCACAAGGAAGCAGCAGCTTTCACAGAAATAAAGAAATTATTAACCTCCGATAGCATCCTCATTCAATACAATGAGACCCTGCCACTTGTGTTAACGTGTGATGCTTCACCATTTGGCATCGGGGCTGTCATCAGCCACTGACTGCCAAATGGAAATGAGGTGTCAATTGCATTTTACTCAAAAACATTTTCGAAGACCAAAAGGAACTACAGCCAGTTGGACAAAGAAGCAAAGGCTGCAGTGGCAGGGGTCAAGCATTTCCATGAATACCTATATGGGAGGGAGTTTGAATTAATAACGGCCCATACATCGCTGCATCATCACCAGGAACAATAATGACAATAATGCCAAATATATTGTCCCCAAGAATGATAAGATAGACTGTATTCTTAGCAGTGTATAAATACCAGCTTGTCCACCGACCGGGCAAATCCATAGAACACACTCAGCCAGTGCCCACTTTCAGACTTCATTGAAGACACAGCCACAGCCACAGCTGTCCTACTGATTGAGAACATTGCAACCGGTCCTGTCACTGAGGCCGAGATTGTGAGACGGACAGCCAAGACTTTGGCATGCGTTTTAAATGAGGTGTGGAGGGGATGGCTGGAAGAAATGGGGGAGTGAATTTAATCCATTTAAAAGTTGGAAAATGGAGTTGTCTGTATTAAAGGGGTGCCTGTTGTTGGGGGATAGAGTGATAATACCAAAAGCATTAAGGTAAACTGTATTAGGAATATTACATGAGGGTCACCCAGGTATTGTATAAATGAAAGCATTAGCAAGGAGCTATGTTTGTTGGCCAGGCATGGACAAAGAAATAGAAGAATGGGTTGCCACATGCCCACCACATCAGGAATCCTGACCAGCACCCCCTTCTGCACCCTCACTAGAATGGGAGAACCCCAAATCACCATGGGCATGAAATACACATAGACTTCGCAGGGCCAGTGCAGGGCCAAACATTCCTCATAATACTAGATGCCTATTCAAAGTGGATCGAAGTAGTGCTTATGACTACGACCATGGCAGAAGCCATTATTAAGGTACTAAGGAAACTATTTGCCACCCATAGATTGCCTGACATCGTGGTGTTGGATAATGGGCCCCAATTCATGGCAAATCAATTCAAAGGATTCCTAGTGGAACAAGGAATCCACCATGCCCTGTCTGCACCTGGACACCCGAATGCCAATGGTCAGGCAGAGAGGATGGTGAGATCAGCCAAGGAAACCCTAGCCAGAATGGCCCAGGGGATTGGCAAGCAAAATTAGACAAAATGCTACTGGTACAACATATCACCCCTAGTGCCACCACACATAGAAGTCTGGCAGAACTAATAATGGGCCGGAAATTAAGGTCTACACTGGATAGATTACACCCAAATTATAATACAGACATACCCATGGACTCCACCAGTAAGTGCCGGTCCTTCAATGTCAAGCAATTAGTATATGCTCACAACTACACAGGTGGCGCTACCTGGGTCCCGGCACAAATAGTACAAATCACTGGTCCCCAGTCTTACTGAATAGAGTTAGAGGATAGTAAGAGTAAGCACATTGACCAACGCAGGGGACGGTTGAGTCATCCCCGACTGGGACAGGCCAACACAGAATCAGGAAACTGACACGGAAACATAGAACTATCCCTGGCAATAATAAACAATGAAAATCAGCTCAAACACCACCCAACACTAATCTCAAACCCACATGGTTAGTGCAATAACTTATCTGGAGGAGCTGGAGTCCTGCGAAGAACTCCTGTGGCCTCCAGCCCAGTGGAACCAGTCATGCCAAGAACCGCCTTCGAGGCATTTCCAGGGGTGGGCTCTGGAGCAGCAGCAAACCTGACTGGCCAGGCTGCTGCTACCGAAACAACTGAACTGCACAGGTCAAGTCACACCCATAGTAGTCCTGCCTACTTGCATGACTATGTACTGAACATGCAATCTGGTGATCACCCATCCAAGAGGGGAGATGTGTTGAATATTCAGTAGGGAGAGGATTCTGATGTCAGAATCTACCCATTGGAGCAATTTCCCTGGCAGGAAATTGAAGCGCTGTCAGTGGCTGAAACATTGAACAAGCTCCCGGCTTAAAAGCAGGGAGCTGGCAGCGGCTCGGGCGCTTCTTTCGGGATCTTCAATAAAGGTTACTTTTACTGTTCTTGCCTTTTCAATCAACCCCGTCTTAACAAATCCTGTGCCATAAAGGGCTTTAAATATCAACACCACCACTTTGAACTGAACCTGAAAACAAACTGGTAATAAATGCAGCTCATAAAGCAAAAGTGTGGTATGTTTTCTACCAGAAACACACATAATTGCTCACACAACTGTATTTTATACCTGCTGAGGTTTCAGAGTATTCTTCTAGGGCAGTCTTAAGAGTATGTTTCTCCCCATTTCCCCTTTTCACATCTTCTATTAGGTAGTTAGCTGTAGAATACAGTCCGAGGACTTTTATCATTATGAAGATTAAAAATTCAGCAAGGGCATATGACCTAGTAAGGGGAGTCAGTTTGGCACAATGGTTAAGGCACCACCCAATACCAGGTGTTCTAGTGCCACCTTAGGCACAAAGCCATGTGGGTGACCTTGAGTCAATCACTTTCTCTTGGCCCTTGGAAGCAGGGAATGGGCAACCTTTTGAAAAATCTTGTCAAGAAAATTGCAGGGACTTGTCTGATAGCTGCCAGGAGTCAACATTGACCTAAAGGCATACAAAGATATGACCTACTAATATCTTCCTCACCTCTTCTGCAATAGGCATCTTTGAACAAAAAAAACCCCTTGATCTGCCATTGAGAAATAGTTTCCTTTTTCTTTGCAGTTGATTTAATATTTGTTCCTTTAAGTGAGTCAGTTCTCCTTAATTTGTTCCTGGAAAAATAAATAGGGAAATTAAAAAAAAAATTCAAAAACCCCGTTTTGGAAAGTTGGTAAAAAATGTTAATAAATGGTAAACCTATACTAAGATCTCCACTGGTAATGCACATAAAGATGTCTCCCTTTCCTCATCTTTCATTCATCACTTATCAGTCAATTTCTTGTGTGCTAGTTTCCCTCCCTTGGCTCCTGGACATCACCACGAGGCTAATAGTAGAGTTCCCCAGGTTTATTCTGTAGTTCCAGGGGACTTCAATCTGCAATCCCTGAGTGTGGAGTCAGAGGTAAACCAGGATTTCACAGAAACCATGACTTCCATGGGCCTGATCCAGGTTATCCAGGGCCTGACTGAGAGAGTGGTCACCACTGGATTTGGTGTTCTTGTTGGAGCAGTACCTATGTGACCTGCAATTGGTAGACCTGGAATTGGTGGAGTTTGTACCCCTGTCATGGTCAAATCACAGTCTGGTGGCAGTGAGTTTCTTGAGAGCTGTATCCCCCTGCAGGGAGGCTGGGCCTATTAGATTAGTCCACCCTTGGTAACCAGGTTCCAGAAGAAACTGAGGATTATAAATGCAGATTTGCTGCAAAGTCCTGTCAACCTCTTAGTCACTGTTTAGAAAAAGAAGGTGGCTTGAGGGTCTGGATAGGATTGTGCTCAGGCAGCCTCTCCTAATCCATAGACCTCTTTGTCTTCTGTGATATATGGAGGGAATTGAATAAAAAAAAAAGACAAAGACTTCTAGAGCACAGTTGGTGCAAAACAAGGGATAAACTCAATCAAACTTGAGTAAAGATCTACTTGTGGTGATTTGGGTGGCAGAAGTAACTAATTCTCCACACTAATTGAGTCTGCAGATAATCAACCAGGAACTCTCTTTAAGGTGAGCCACCTCCTCCTGGGGAGGGAGGAGACATAGGTCACCTAAAGGAGCATGTTGAGGAATTTTCTGGTTTTCTGGAAGACAAAATCATTCAGCTTCATCCCCACTTATATGCCAGCATTGTTGCTGGTCCAGTTGAAGCATCTAGGGCAGGTCCTCACCCTGCTTTTTGGGAATGATTTAAATCTGTTGTTCCTGAGAAAACAGACATTAGGGAATATTAGCTCCAGCACTTGTCTTAAATCCCATGCCCTTTCTGGCTTGTGAAAGCTTCCTGGGAGGTGATATGCACTGGGTTCTGGTGGTGGTTAATGCTTCCCTGCAGGAGGGGTTAGTACCACAGCATTTTAAGAAGCTGTGGTCCAACCTCTTCCTAAGAAGCCATTGCTGGATTCCACACTGTTGGATAATTTTAAACCTGTCTTCAATCTTCCCTTTTTGGGGAAGGTTGTTGAAAAGGTAGTTGTGTGGCAGGTCTAGATAATCCATTTCACCCAGAAACCTCTAGAGCCTTAGCAATAAGGATTTAGGCCTGGATATGGAATGGAAACTGCACAGTCACACTTTTTAATGATCTCTGGGATGAAGGTAGTGCATCCATTCTTACTCTACTTGACCTCTCGGCAGCCTTCAATACTATCAACCATGATATCCTTCTGGAGTGGTTTCAGGAGTTGGGAGTAGAGGGCTCTGTGTTGTCCTGATCTACTTCCTTCTTCTGTGGCCACTCTCAGTTGGTGTTGCTAGGAAGTGAGAGGTACAGCCCATGTCCACTGCTTTGCAGATTTCTGTAGGGCTTGGTACTCTCTCCACTTCTTCTGTTTAACATCTACATGGAAGCCCTCTGGGTGAGCTCATCTATGGACTGAGGTATCATCAATGATGATACTCAGCTATATGTCTTGGCCTATGGTGAGTTAAGCAATGCTACAACCTCCCTCTCACAGTGCTTAGAGTCTGATAAGGGCTAGATGCGGAGCAACGGGCTGAAACTGAACCTTGGCAAGACTAAGTGGCTCTGGGTTTAGGGTCCTTTGGTCCAGGGAGAATTACCATCTTTGGTCTTGGATGGAGTGGCATTGCCCCAAACAAACCCAGTGCGTAATCTGGGGTTTCTCCTGGATTTCCAACTCCTGCTTGAGGAACAGGTGGCAGTTATGGCCAGGAGGGCCAGTTACATCCTCTCCGGGACCAACAATCCCTACTCATGGTCACACTCTAGTTACCTCCAGTCATTGATTATTGCAACACACTCTACATGAGGCTACCCTTGAAAAGCATCTGGAAGCTCCAGTTGCTTCAAAATGCAGCAACCCACATGATTATGTGCATGTGTCACCTCTCCTGCAGGAGCTACATTGGCTGCCAATTTGATTCCAGGTGCAATTCAAGGTGCTGATTTCACCTTTAAAGCCCTTCATCATGGCTTGGGACAGTCTGAGTTATCTGAGGGATCATCTCTTGCTGGTTACATCCATCCAATCCACTAGAGCAGGAAGGTAAGGAATGTTGCAGGTCACGTTCCCTAAGGAAGTACATCAGGCAGGGCCAAAAAGAAGGGTCTTCTCCATGGTGGCTCTCTCCCATTGGAATATCATCCCTGAAGAAATTAGACTACCCTCACCACCACCACTTTGACAATCTTTTGTAAGGCCTTGAAGACTTGGTTCTGCCACAATGAGCCTGGGGAACCCAAAGTGGCTCATTTACATGTTATTGCCAAGGGGTTGGGGTATTTTGTATACTGGGTTTTTACTGTTTGTGAGCTGCCCAGTTGCTGTGGGAGAGTAGGCGCCCATATAAATCTTCCAAATAAATACATTTTGCTTCATGACACATTTAAGTAAAATCAAGTGGCACAATTTCTTTTGAGCACTCAAGATCTACTACCTTCTTTCTGTGCAAGGCTTTATTTATTGTCAAATGTCTATTTCCAGAAAAAAAAACCACCTCATTTTGTACAAAGGTTTGGAGAAGGGGGTAGGTTATTCTGCATGGCATCATAGTGACAACAAATTTGCTGGACTCCCACTGGGTTAAGAATTTAAACATCAATTCAGGACAGAAATAGTATTGAGTATTTTGTGCAATGACCTTTTGCAATGACCTTTGTCATCCCTGGATTGTGGCCTTCATGGTCCCAAACCTCTCAGCAACAATTTTGTTTTCCTGCTGACTGCCTGGAAGAATTGAGCTTGAAGATAGTGTGTGATGGTGCCTCTGCTGTTCTAAGTGGGCAGTTCCATTCCGGGAGTTGGGGTAGGAACAGGGAGAGAGTGATAACATATGCGGTTTTCCCAGTATCCTTTTCCATGTGCTATTTAACATCTACATAATGCTGCTGGGGATTGAAGTATGCTGATGATAACCCAGAATGTTTCACCATTCTATTTAAATAGGAAAAGCTATGTTTTATTGCCTGTAGGTCATAAAGGCTTGGATGAGTCAAAATAAGTTCCAATTGAAATCTCTGCAGGAAGAGTTTGTGTTAGCTGACAATAGATCTGCTGCTTGGATCAGGCTCTAACTTTGGCTTTGGTTCTGGATGGAACAACATTTGCCCTAAAGAAGCAGATCTGCAATTTGATATCTTCCTATATTTGGTATTTTCTTCTAGAACCTGGTAGTCATAAGTCAAGGGATCTTTCCCCATCTCTGGATGGTACACCAATTATGGACCTTTTGGGGTTGAAAAGAAGAAGAAAAGTCAATCACTAATTCATTAGGTCTGTCCAGGTAATAATCCAGCAGATTGACTTGCTAGATATATTGTAAATATAAACTGTACTTTGGCATTAATATTGGATCTCAGAAAACCTCTAAGGCACACACTCAATTGTACAGTCACTCCCTCCATTCCACCATGAATGAAAAGGAGGAAATGGAACTCTGAGTGTCACAGCTGTATGAATTTAGGTTCCATTCATTGGAATCCTTAAACAATGTAAAAAGAGGTACATTTTTATCTATTCCTTGCTCAATAAGGAAGGAAGAGGAAGATGAATTGTTCTGGTATAGATTTCTGAAGTAACAATCAGGCTTGACCCAGCTCCTGCCTCTTTATTCTTTTTAGCTTGATGGATATTTGAGTAGATTTCATACTTCCAAGACGATTTCATACTGAGGACATCAGTTCATGTCAAATCCCATTTGTCAAAATTGTGTGCCTAATAACATCAAATATTATTAGGGCTCAAAGACCAAAAGTCATGTTAAATTTTATGACCCAGGCACAGTTTAACCAATGCTTCCCAGTCTTTTCCTTCAGGCAGGCCACAGCATCATTAAAAATTTTGGAGGTTCACCACAGATGCCACAACTGGTATCACAATGACTATGGGTAGTATAATACATATGAGTTTCTTAGGTGATATCAGCAAGGAGCCAGAAACAAATCAGATTTTTTTTCTAAATAAAATCTTGGGAGGTCACAAATTTTACAATTTTTTTTGTAAGAATTCCTTATAAAATTTGAGGAAGTATTTCTAAATCTCATAATTTTTCAACTAGGAAAAGTAAGAGCCACTGCAGAATAGTGGTTAAGGAGAACATACCATAGTGGTATAGTGGTTAATAGTGGTTAAGGTGAACATAAATCTTGGGATTTAAAATATACAAAACAAAATTACTTTGAACATGCAAACAAACCTGGTAGATGGTTGGCCTACAAATTAAAAAAGAGAGAATGAGAGAAGAACCATACATCAACTATTAGATAAGAATGGAATTGAGGAAACCAATAGGGAGAAGAAAAAAGAAATTGCAAGAGAATTTTTTGAAAATCTCTACAGCCAGGAAAAGATAGAAATAGGAAAAATAGATGAATATTTGAAAGGAGAAATACCCCACCCACTATTACAAGAAAAAAGGGAATTATTAAACAGGAAAATAACACTTATTGAATTAAAGGAAGCAATTAAAAGACAAAAAAATAAGGAGAGCTCTACAAAAATATAGGAGAATCAGTAGAAAGTGTATTCCTGGAAGTTTGCAATGAGGTATTGTTAAAAGCAAAGCTACCAGATTCGTGGAAGGAGGCCTTTATTACATTAATTCCAAAAGAAGGTTCAGATGCTAGGCAAATTAAAAACTACAGACCGATATCCCTCCTAAATGCTGACTACAAAATCTTCATGAGTATAATGGCAGATAGGTTGAAGAAAATATTAAATGATAGAATACATCCTGACCAAAATGATTTCCTCCCAACATGACAAATTAGAAACAACACTAGAACAATAATTAACATATTAGAATATTATGAAATGCATCCAGGAAGCCAAGTAGCTCTTGTCTTCCTGGATGCACAAAAAGCTTTTGATAATGTTAATTGGGAGTTTATGATACAACAGATTAAATTTATGAAATTTGGAGAAAGATTTGAGAAAATGATAGAAATGATATACTCTATCCAAAAGGCTAAGGTATTAATAAATGGAGAAATGATGAAACCATTTGAAATAATGAAAGGCATTAGGCAGGGATGTCCACTGTCACCTCTGCTTTTCATCCTAGCATTAGAAACACTACTGAGAATTAGATTAAATAAGGAAATAAAAGGAATACAAATCAAAAAGGAAGAATACAAACTACAGGCCTTTGCCGATGACATGGCATTTGTTATTGAAGACCCACTAGAATCTGGCCTGATAATATCACAGGAAATAGGGAAATTTGGCGAAGTAGCAGGCCTCAAAATTAATAGAGATAAAACCAAAATGCTAGTTAAAAACCTGATGGTAAAAGACAAAAGGGAATTAGAAGCAGCAATGGGTCTCCAAATTGTTTAAAAAGTTAAATATTTAGGTATTTGGTTAAGGGCAAGAAGCTCAGCCATAAAGCACAGCAATATTTACAAGAGGCAGAATTACCGAGAATACCTGATGATGTAAAAAGACCATGTTAGACGAGAAAATAACAATGATGGAATTGACAGAAGCAATAAATAGACAAAATATTGTCTAATACTGGCCCAGATGGGCTACCAGCTGAATTTTATAAGATAATACTAGAAGTAATCTCAACTATAATGTTGGAAGTATTGAATGAGGTTTTGACAAAAAATAAAGTACCTGACTCATGGACAGAGGCATATGTTACACTTATACCAAAAGAAGATACTGACCCCAACAAATAAAAAACTATAGATCAATATCCTTGCTAAATGCTGATTACAAAATATTTGCTTCAATAATGGCAGAAAGACTAAAAAGATATTTAAACTATTTTATACACTCAGATCAAAATGGATTTCTACCCAAGAGACAAATAAAAAATAATATGAGGATAATATTGAATACTCTGGCATTAGTGTTTTTAGATGCACAGAAAGCGTTTGATAATGTGAATTGGCAGTTTATGTTGATGCAACTGGAGGAGATGGGTTTTAGAGATAGGTTCACTAAAGCATTAAAGGCAATATATAACAAGCAAACAGCAAGAGTAATGATAAACGGAGAACTGACAGAAAATTTTAACATTCAAAAAGGAACCAGACAAGGCTGTCCGCTATCTCCATTATTGTTTGTACTGACTTTGGAAGTTTTGAATAGAAATATTAGGAAAAATGAAGAAATAAAGGGAAGAAAATAAAAAAGAAAGAGTATAAACTACAAGCTTTCACAGATGATTTGGTCTTTATATTGGAAGAACAGGCCCTAAGTTGATTAGAGAAATAGAGGAGTTTGGTGAAGTAGCAGGATTGAAAATACAGAAAAAACAAAAATCTTGGCGAAAAATATGACAGAAGAACAAAAAAAAGATTAATGGACAAATTAAATATTCAAATTACAAAAAAAGTGAAATATTTAGGGATACAAATGACAACTAGATGCAGAACACTTAAAGAAGATAATTATGAGAGATTATTACAACAGATTGCGATGGACTTGGAAAAATGGAAGAATTTACAACTATCTTTAATAGGTAGAATTGCAACAATTAAACAGCAATTAAATTGCTTTATTAACAGTATGGGAAAAAATAAGAGACTATCGTTATATGAAAATACCAGTCTGGTTCTGAACATTAGAAGCTTTTACATATCCACAGTTATTTAAAAAGGAACACATTATTAGATACGAAGAAATTTTAAATGAAAAGGGTGAACTCAAAACAAAGCAAGAATTAGAGTTACAAGGGATAAATATAAATTGGTATTCGTAT
>AZIM01002725.1:137455-148400 GCA_000516915.1 Ophiophagus hannah | reverse complement strand
AATACTGTTTCAGTTTCCAAACAGCCCTCAGCTCTCTCACACACTGACAGGATGCTAGCCAGATGAATACCGATGGATGCTGGTAGGCAGAGGCAGAATTTTTTCTTTTTTGCCTTATTTTCCTCCCCCCAAAATAACGAGAACACGATTCCTTGCTCTGAGATCCTTGCAGTCCAGCTCAGTAGAACCTTTAAATGGGGTGCTCAACCCCATGCATCCCTCCAGCATTCCTCCAAGGAACTTTTTTCTAGTTTTGCAAATTGCTGGACATCCCATCACACCTGTCAGGTCCACCCTTGTGTCCTGCCATTCTGTTGAAAGTGGGGAAGGGGAGGCTTGCTGGCATTTTTAGCTTGTTTTTTGCTTTTGCTTTGACTGCTTGGGAAATA
Organism: Ophiophagus hannah; assembly: GCA_000516915.1. Lineage (NCBI taxonomy): Eukaryota > Metazoa > Chordata > Lepidosauria > Squamata > Elapidae > Ophiophagus > Ophiophagus hannah. Next base: position 148,011 of record AZIM01002725.1, on the reverse strand, counting down.
GGGAGGGGGAGCATCTTCGGAGACAGAATTAGGGAGGGATGGGAGCATCTTCCTAGACAGAGGGAACTCTCTCCCAGCCGGTTTCAGCCAGACTCCAAGGCCATCATGCCCTGAGGGTGAACCTCAGAGACTCTCCAAACAACCTTTTGTGGACTGGGTGGGGTGGGGGGGATTTGGGCTTGGGGAAAGGAAAGAATGTTGTTTGCTTTGCGTGGGCTTTTTCAAATTTTGCCTTATTCTCCTGCAATCACTTCTCCCTCAGCAAAAAGTTCTTTTGAGCCAACTAAATGGATTAAGAGTCTTGCTTGCTGAGAGGCAGTTCCTTACAACACCTCTTTGTGCTTGTCTTTGCATTCTAGAAACTTCTTCCTTAAATAAAATTAAAGTGATGTGATGCTTAGTGTATAACGGGGGATTCGTGTAGTGTATAACAGGTTCTTGATCTGGTTGAAGCCGGTTTATGCCTTCATCATTTTTCCAGTAGAGATGGAAGGAGTAGAGATCATAGGGCCTTCATTTTGAAGTGAGGGGTAGCTGTGTGTCTCTTGGGTAACTTGTGAAGAGAATACAGGTAGTCCTTGAACTTGCAACAGCTTATTTAATGTCCGAAGTTACAGTGGCATTATGATTGATTTTCAACTTAGGGCTGCTGTAACATTTCCAATTGTGATGTGATCAAAATTCAGATGCTTGGCAGCTGATTCATATTTACAACAGTTGCAATGTCCTGGGGTCATGTGATCCCCTTTTGCGACCTGGTGACAGACAAAAGTCATTGGGGAAGACAGATTCACACTAAGAACCATTTAGTAATTTAACCGCAGTGATTCAACTTAAGAACTGTGGCAAGAAGGTTGCAAAATGGGCAGAATTCACAACAGCCTCTTAAGCAACAGAAATTTTGCACTCAGTTATGGTCATACATGGAGGATTACCTGTCCTGGGGCCTTTGTCCAAATGGCAAACTATCCCCCGTTCAGTGAATAGGTGATGTTTTTAAGCTGCCTAGGTAGCTTTGACAGCTTGAAAACATCACCTGTTTGCTGAACGAGGACAGCTTGCAATTGGCCCGACCTGCTAAGGTTAGAAAAATTGGCCTCATGAGCTTCCTTGCTCCTCCTCTGCAACAGGTGAGCAGCTCCCCGGAGCCCCCGCCCCGAGACCACCCTCCCCCAGGTGCTATTGGCACCGAGCGCTCCNGCCCCGAGACCCCCCTCCCCCAGGTGCTATTGGCTCCGAGCGCTCCCAGCGGGCAGAGAAGGCCAAGGAGAGCACGGAAGGCCTGGGTGTTCTGAAGCCTGAACAGAGCCCCCAACTGGACTCCCCGGGAGCTTGCCCACCCATCCAATTTGGTGCCAGCGATAAGGTAGGTGTGACAGTTGGGAGCACCTGGGTTACCTGCCTCCCAGGTTTGCTATAGGCTACTCTTTGCAAACTCTGAGCCAGAGAAGCCCTGGGCTCAGACCTCGACTGGGGACTTTGGCCTTTCAGGATGCTGACCTTCGCTTCATTGTGAACGAAGTCCCCAAAGCAGGTGAAGAGCTGCACCAGGCACTCACCGAAGGGGTAAGTTGGGGGTAGTAGCCTATGCTGCAGTCAGAGATGAGAGGAGCTCCCACAGGATTTAAAAGCAGCTTGCTCCCTGAAGTATAGCTTGAATTAGATTGCTAAAGGTTTGTGTTTGAGTCCGCATATATAGCAATGGCATAAAATAGGTTCGATGGATTTGGGTGAGAGGGAATTGGGAGAATTAGACTGTGACCATCTGCCTCCCAACAGCTTCTTCATCTGCTCTCTCCACAGCTGGCCTCTGCTCCCCGGGAGTGGGAGCTGCTTCCCCCAGCCCCTCCCGGCCACAGGGCATCCCCCGAGATGCCTCCCGGTCGTTCCTTTGAGCCCCGATCTTTCCCGGGAGCTCCAGCTGCTGCCGCCTCTTCCTGTTTGCATAGCTTCCCAGCAGACGCTCCCATGTTCTCAGGTAGGGGGAGGGGGTTTGGTTGGTTTGGGGATGGATGGGACTCTCACAAGTGGCTCTAAGGAAGCAGATTAGCGTCTGATGGTGTTTCTCTCCACAGGTGAGAGGGGCCAGGGGCCACGGCTGTACCCGGAGCTGTTTTATGGGAACCAGGTAGCCATCTTGGCAGGTGGGAGGCAGAAGAGGGAGATGCTTTCCTGGGACAGAAAGTGGGGGTTGTGCACTGGGCACACAGACCCGTTAAAATGACGCATGCTGCTACCCGGGGATCCTGGGCATCTTCATTGGGGTCCTTGTCCTCTGATGGCGTTTTTATTCGTCCTCTTTGTCTGTAGGTCCCCAACGCCCAGCTCGAGTCTCAGCTCCACAGCGCAAGTGGTGGCAGCAACTACCGTCCGAACACCCCGTCTGTGCACTCATACAGGTACAAGGCCGGCGGGGGAGCAGACGATAGGGTGATCCTGGTTGGGGATGGAGCAAAGATCCCTCCTTGTTTGGGACCCGGAAGGTCAGGTTGGCGCCATCTGAGCCAGATTTCTTGCTCCCCAGGTCCCAGCACCTTTACCTCCAGCCCAGCCCGGCCCCTGCTTCTCCAGCTCAGACGGCAGCGGGTGCAGTGCTTCCGAGTTCAGCCTTGCTCTCGGGGATGGCCTTGAAAGGGCAGTATGTGGAAATAGCAGCTCTGCAGGCAGCCGACCTACCCAAACTTCCGGCTACAGGCTTACTGTACCAGGCACCGCCTCCCTCCTTCATCTACAGCTCAGCCTTCTGTGGAAGCCAGTTGGCTCCTGAACAGGCCTTGCTCCAGGTACTGGGGAAGTAATGCAAGAGGACGAGTAGCCTTCCACTTAACGACAACCATAGGGACTGGAGAAATGTCTTGTTAAGTGAGGCATCGTGTGTCTGAACCTGATTTTTGCTGGGTCCTTAAGCCAGAGAGCAATTCTTTCCATCTTCCCTACCCAGCTTTCCCCTTTGACATTCCTTGTCAGAATCTGGCTGGGAAGGTTGCGAATGGGCCGTCACATGACTGCAGAACACCGCAACCGTCACAAACGCATGATGGTTGCCAAGCATGCAGATCATAAAACACTTGTGCTGTGATTGCAACCGCAAGGGCTGGGTGTAAATCACTTAGTGTGACTTCCACATCTTGTCACAATGTAAGTCACTACCCTAACTCAAAACAAAAGCTTCTGGAGCTAAAATCAAACTAAACAAACAGTTGTTTAAGTTGAGGGCTATCAGTAATGGGCAGGGAACAGGGAAGGGCAAGTGAAATTACTGAAGAAAGAGAGTTTAACTATGAACTAGAATACCAAAGAGGAACCAGATTGGGACAGAGTAGCCCTCATGAAACCAAATATCTACCTAATCAAAGCAGGCTTTTGAGTTAGAGGTGTGTTTTGGCCAGAACTTTTTCGGTGATGCAACGCTCTTCAAATAAAGGCCTACAAAAGTAGCTTCTTGATCTGAACTTGGTTTTATCTATTCATTTAGTCCACTTATATGCTTCCTAACCTGCCTTCCTAATCTGGGCAGCTTACAGAAAAGCATTCAGATAATGCGGCAACAGAGCAGGAATCGACATTTGAAAGAGCCATCCCTCCTTTATAGCTCTGGTGGTGAAATTGATTTGATTTCCAGTCCTGCAGTCGAGCAAAAAGATCCTGCATGCAAAGGGGGGGAAACAAGTTTTTCCAACTGCAAAGATACTCATGCTGAGAAAAACTTCCATTTTTTTTTTATTTTGAACCCTTTGCCAGATTGTGCTCTAAAGCATTCTCTGAGGTGGCAACATCAGCAGAGGATTGTTCGTGGTGACTCGATCAAAAGGAGCGTGACACAGGAGATGCAATTCTGGCATTTTAAACCTAATTTCCCTGCTTGCTTGCCCAAAGGGTGTCCATCTTGTACAAGGGCATTGGGGTGATTACTGCATCTTATGAGCATATTGCCACGCTTACCAGAGGAAGAGCTTTCCTTCACTGGCTGAGAAAATTCCTTTGCCAAGTTTTTGACAACCACATTGAGATTCATATCGTGTCTCCCCTCAGCCCCCGTCCCTTAACCTTTTCAAATGCAATTGGTAATAGAGACCAGTCAGCACCACAAAATGAAAAAGGAATTAAATCCTCTGGAAAATATGTACCTCATTTTATTTTACTGAAGATGTGCAAAAGATTCCATGCATAAAGTCTTAACACACCTGAAATATCCGCCTTCAAGTAGTCCATGCATGGAAGTTTTGGTCTGTGTAAGGGACTAAAATTGGCCTGATTTTTATTGCACAGTATAAAAAGTATGTACTCCATCAACACTCCCATTTTCTGTACTGCATAAGTCTCTCTCAGTTCCTTCTTTTCCCCCCCGATTCCAGCGGGATTCAGTTTCCTGAAACTTCAAGCCATTTTTTATTTATCCTTGTGAATTACAGGTAGTCCTCAACTTAAACCACAATTGAGCCCAAAATTTATGTTTGCCAAGTGAGAAATCTGTTGAATGAGTTTTGTCCCATTTTACGACTTTTCTTGCCACATTTGTTAAGCGAATCCTTGCAGTTGTTAAATTAGTAACATGGTTAAGTGAACCTGGTTTCCCCATTCACTATGCTTGTCACAAAAGGGGATCACATGACCTTGGGACCCTGCACCTGTCATAAATGTGAGTCAGTTGTCAAGCATCTAAATGTAAATCACGTGACTACGGGGATGCCGCAATGGTCACCAGTGTGAAAAAAGGTCATAAGTCACTTTTTTCAGTGGTGTTGTAACTTGAATAGTCATTAAGTGAATTGTTGTAATAGAGAAATAGAAAATAGAATTCTTTATTGGCCAAGTGTTATTTTGTCTTCAGTGCATAAGGTCTCAGTGTATATAAAAGATATAAAGTGATAAACCATGATCGTAGTCATCATAAATATATTCATCATGAATCATAAGATATAACATTTAGTGATTGTCATAGGATACTAAATAAGCAATCAAAATCATACTAGGAAACTGCCTGTGCACTTGTTCTTGCCCAGCAGCCCATCATCTTTGTAACTCAGATTGTAGTCCCACCAGACCAGAACTCTCCCACATCCAGTTTGGGTGCTGCCCAGCCACACACACACACACACACACCCAAAGGATATGTCAGGTTTCTGTGCTGTCGACATCCAAGGACCCAGGTGCTCCCTGACCTGCTTTTGCTTCTTCCACAGGTGCGCCAGGAACTTGCCTCCCCTTCTGAGTTCTACCCAGCCACGCTGGGCCAAGGCAGCCAGAGCAATTTCCTGACGGCCACAGGACCTGCCCAACAGGTGAGGGTGAGCTTTCTTTTCTGGAGATCCCCAGACTCTTCCCGGGAAGGCTGTGAATGCAGCATCTGCCACACACTCACATTCTCTCTCTCTGCTTCTGCCCCAGGTGCTCTTGCCGGTGGTGGAGCCGCCCCAGTTACCACCGGTGGTGAACTTTGGCTCTTTGCAACAAGCACCCACAGCTGCCTCCGCCCCGCCGCCACCCNGCCTCTGGTTCCTGTGGCTGCCCAGGCACTCCGGGCCCCGGGACAGCTGGCTGGGAGACTAGTGTCTCCTGCCATCCGAGCCTTTCCTCCTGGCGGAGTGGGACGGAACGAGGTAAAGAAAGGTTGGGGAAACAGTGCCTGCTGGGAGGGAGGAAGGGATGCCTCCAGCTCCCGGCTTCTAACAAGGCTTGTTTCCTTCAGCTTCACGCTCTGGAAATGAAACCCATGCCAGATTACCGGAAACTCAATGGCCTGGGGTCTGTAGGTGCCCGGCCCCCTTCTGGGAACAGGCAAGTACTCTCTGTGGGCTGAAATGATCTGTGATCGAGGTTTATCTATATTCCCAAGACTGCAAACTCTTATTTGTGCTTCCAGCCGGGTGAAGTTTTAAAAATGTATTGGACACCTGTGTCATATCCCTTACTGGCCCAAGAGCTCTCCTGATCAAGCTCCATTAGTTCTCAAACATGGGGGATGATTATGGGTGTAATCACCTCTCCACCACGAGTTCTGATCTCTTAGCTTTTCCCTTGATTACACCTGAGTGTAACACAGAGGTTGCCTTGGGGGGGGGGGGTATCCCAGTTTGCATGTGCAGCTTCCTTGTTTTGAAATGGATTGGAAAAAAGAGGTTCCTGCAAGTGGAGAGGAATGTTTCTTCCATTAGCTTAAATCCATGGTTTTCAACCCTGGCAATTTTAAGAGGGGTGGACTTCAACTCCCAGAATTCCTCAGCCAGTCACTTCCTGCCACCGCTTTTACCATGAAGAATGTCTGTAGGGCTTTGGAAGCCTTATTGTTTAAAAAAAGAAAGATAATGTTGAAGGAAATGCTTTTATTATAGCATTTCAGTTTGTCATTTACCTATTTTAAGTAAACGGTCTACAAAAACACATTGGCATGTGGAAAGAGGTTTTTCCTGGACGCAGCCCCTCTGACCGCCCCAGTTTATCTTCACAAGCTTGGGAAGCCTAATTTGTGGAGGGATAACCTAGTATAGGTAGCCCTTGACTTAATGACCACAATTGAGCCCAAAATTTCTGTTGTTAAGTGAGATATTCGTTAAGTGAACTTTGGCCCATTTTATGATCTTCCTTTCCACAATTGTTAAGTGAGTCTCACTGCAGTGGTTAAGTGAATCTGGCTTCCCCATTGACTCTGCTTGTCTGAAGGACACAAAAAGTGATCACATGACTCAGAGACAGGGCAAACGTCATAAATATGAACCAGTTGCCAAGCGTCTGAATTTTGCTCAGGTCGTAAGTGTGAACAATGGTCATAAGTCAGGTTTTTCAGTGCCATTGTAACTTTGAACTGTTATAAGGCGCAAGGATTATTATAAGCTGTTGGGAGCTCCTTGAAGGAAGTTTAATAACAATTTTACAAGAATTCCAAAGAAGGTTTTAAGGCATTGCTGTTAAAATCTCATCAATGCTTCTGCTTCTTCTTCTTGTAGAGATTTTTTACTTTTTTATGTTGGAAGAGTAGAATATAAATCTGTTCATTCTTTACAGCAAATACGCCCGCTTTTCAGGATTTTCTGTTTAGAAATGGGATGTAAATAAACATCCTAATAGCACCGAGATCCCCCAGTCAAGGCTTCCTGGAGTAGACTGACCCTTTTTCTCTTCTCCCTCAGGCCTTTCTCTGGAGGCTTCAGCGCCAGGCTCAAGTCTCCCGGGTCCGGCTACGGTGGCCTCTTTCGTGCCCAGCGCTTTGAGGTCTACCAGCAGGTGAGGCTGGCTTCTGGGGCTAACTTAAGTGCAGACAATGGATAAGATGGCAGCCCAGACTAACCTTAGCCTTAACCACCTCCTTCTCTTTTCCTTCCGCTCCTCTTCTTGCCCTCACAGTCGGACGTCCTTCGGTGGAACCCCCGCTGCTGGGAACGGGCACCTCAACCCCGGGATGGAGCTCCTGCCCGCCGCCTTGAGCCGGACACCCGGTCCCACGCCGACAAGCAAGACCCCAATCTCTCTGGACACCACTAGCCCAGAATACTCCTCCCTCCCCTTTGGATTTGGTTTTGACATCCTCTCCTCAGAATGATTTTTTTTGGAGGGGGAGGGGGAGGGCTCTTTGCTGGGGCTCATCCCTCCTCTCCAGTTGATGTATCCTAAAGATGGGGTGTCCTTAACTCCTTTTCTGTTTATGTGGGGAGGGGGCACACTGAATTTGTCCCCTCTGTTAGGGGTGTTTAGACTCTTAGTGGGATACTCAGAGTGTAATTTGGGGGGGCAAGGATCAGGATTTGGGGAGGCTCCCAGCTGAATGTATTTTTGCTTATTTCCTTTGGTTTCACCTGAGTTTATATTTTTCTGGGAGGGGCTGCATTGCCTCTTGATCCGAGAGACGGGAGGGGTGGAGCTGCTCTAAAGTGTGGAGTGTAAATATATATAAATATGAACATGTGAGGTCTTGCCTCTCCCCTCTTCTATTTATGGGAGTAGGGGGAGGTGTGCCTGGGAGCCTGCCTCCTCTCCTGTCTGTCTGCTCCCCTGAGTTTGAAATAGGAAGCGTTGAGTTTTTAAAAGGTGGTCAAGCTGGTTTGTTTAATAAATAAAACCAAAAAAAAAGTTGTTTAAAAAAAAAACCAATAAAATAAAAAGATCAATCTGTTGAGTTCCCCCCATGTCTTTAATGTCTACTGATAAGACCTGGATTTCATTCTAAAATCCATTGAGAATGCCTCTGGTGAAAGTTCTGTGTGTGAAAACGACCTGCAATGTTTGTCCACGGTATTGCCTGAAATCAACCTGGCGTGCAGTAAATTGAGAAGCAGCCTTAGCAGGATTAGAGTACCGATCAGCAACAGCGACTAGCACTTAGACTTACATACCTACCGCTTCATGGTGCTTTACAGCCCCCTCTGAGCAGTTTATACAGAATCAGCCTATTGTCTCCCAACAGTCTGGGTCCTCATTTTACTGACCTTGGAAAGATGGAAGGCTGAGTCTCAACCTTGAGCAGATTGGAATCGAACTGCTAGCAGTGAGCAGAGTCAGCCTGATACTGCGCTCTAACCACTGAGCCGCCATGGCTCTGTTAGCCACAGGTTCCATAGAATTATGAAGATGCATTAGAACAAGTAGGACAGAAACATCCCAATTTAAGTGTTAAGATCTGTCCAAGAAACTCAAGACTCTGAGGGTAGGGTGTCAAGTGGCATTTTCCTCCATTCTGGTCCACAGAAGCTCTCTGGGAAGGGAGAGAAGATGACTACGGAGGAAGGACTAGTGATAGGAAAGGGTTTTTTTTTTCTTCTAAGTTAACTGATCGTAAGCTGCTGGCATGCAACTTGTGCACCATAGAAGGAAGTAGTAGTGTTACTAAAATAAGGCCTCTTAGTTCTGCCATCAACCACATAGATTTTCTTTAGAATAATCTGTCCCCAGGTTTTTTTCTACTCTCTTTCTTCAAATTCCAGTTGTTTTTATTCCAGAGAGTTACATGGAGAACCATTGCCTGCCCAATTATGATCTTGGTAGGTACAGACATATCAAAAGCCCTTGGATATATTTTTCTGAAACTAGACTAGCAATGTATTTTCATATTTCTTCTGTTGTTGACAATTGATTCTAAAAGGCAGAAATTTTTGCCCGCTTCAGTATCTCCTCAGTCAGTTCCAAGTCAGGTTGCTCTACCCAATGCCATCAATTTGGCCTTCTTTATATTTAATCTGTTCAATTTAATATTGATAATAAATGCATGTGACACCTGAGGCCCAGAAATTCTGCCATTTGCAAGTTTAAAATATTCTTTCAAATATCAATACAAGTACAGACCTGGCAGAGAACACAATCTGGTTGGGAAGAGAAAAAAAAGGGAATCGGCCACCCTTGCCCAAAAGCTTGGGCAAAGAGCCACTTCTTCAGGGTCCTTCAAAATCAAAAGTACAATGGAGGCTGTTTGAGTCTTGGGTAGATGGGCAGGCGAGAGGATACTTCATTCCAGAGGGCGGATGTTGCTACACCAGGTGTACTTTGTGGTCCAAAAGATGAAATTGTTCAATGAAACCCAGGGTATACCAACCCTGCCAGGTAAAACTAACTGGGCCGATAACTATGGGAGACAGGTGGTCCCTCTAAAGTCAGGCTCCATAAAGGCTTTTTGCAGGCAGTGATCAGCACTTGGAATCCCATCTCAAAGCAAATTGGCAATCAGTAGAGTTTGTCTTGCAGAGATGTTACATAACTGGCTGTACCACTGCATTCTACATTAGCCAAAGCTTCTGAATGGTCTTCAGGGGCAGCCCCGGGTAGAGTTCGTTGCAGTCAAGCCATGGGCAGTTCAAGCACCCACAGCTACTTGGTATTGAGCTGAAGAATCAAGGAGCTAATAAAAACACTTCCACCAACACTGACGGGGCAAGTCGTGTCTACATAAACCGAGCAAACCTCACTCCTAGCAGTGATGATGATATGTAGATGGGTAACGAAATGTCTGCAAGAAAATAACCAAGCTCGGAAAGCTCCAAGGACCTCAACAGTTCCTAGATTTCAACACATTGCAGACCCAACTACAGTGAAAACATAGGCCCAAATCCACCCGTCTAGTCAGGTTTCTTACTAAATTCAGTGTCTCAAAACAGATTTCCAACCCCCCCCCACCCCCCTACTTGAGTCTGCCTCTTGATCTCAGCGGTACCTGGATACACAGTCCCCAAACACCTTGCATTGTTCAATGTCTATGGAGATCCTCAGTCATCCAGGTCAGAGTTATCTCAAGATGTGCTTTTTCAAAAGGCAACTGGACTTCTTTTGTTTTCTCCTTGAAGATACTATGCTTCTCATCCCAAGAAGCTTCCTTGGTTCAGAACTGATGAAGCTTGTTGAGATGAGAAGCGAAACCTCTTCTTGCTCAAGGAAAAAATATCGTTATCGTATTTTTTGCACTATAAAACGCACTTCCCCTCCCCCCAAAAAAGGGTGGAAATGTCTCGTCCTATAGAATGAGTGTTGTTGAAGGCCCGCCCACTCACCAGCCCCCACCCTTTGCCTCCCAGCTTCAGCACAGCCTGATTTAGCAAGAGCAGCTGATTGGCGGTTGGATCGGCCTCCCGGAATAC
>AZIM01002724.1:212010-222812 GCA_000516915.1 Ophiophagus hannah | reverse complement strand
AGAACCTGCTGAATACCACCTCTGATTACGACCCCCAGTGTTATGATATATATGCTATTTTTACCCATCTATTGTGGTTCTCTCTAATAAAGGAACCATTGTCATACAAGTATATTTTTCTTTAAGGTAGAGAAGAATGTACTGTTAGTATTGTATGTATATTGCAAATTAAGCATCACTGAATTCAATGGAATATAATTCTATGTAACTATATAGGCTACTGCAGTTATGACTTATAAACATATTGGGCAATGTTATTATTGTTGATTTTCGATGTACATGCTCATATGTGTACAATGGAGATTTTTACTGAAAGGTTAGGTTCTTTGAGTGTAAATGAAAACACAGGATATATTCCATTTATAACAAGGTGGGAGGGTTGTAATTAGGAATATCTGTACTGCAGAATTTATTACACCATTGAACTGTACTACTATGATGGTGTAAGGATAATGTGTTGTATATGTCTTGGTTTGAATTGTAAGCAGAATTTGTTAAACAGCTGGCATTCAATAAAATATAGCTCATGGGTTGCAAGAAGGTTTGGTAGGTTATTAACTTTCGAAAAGCATAAATAAGTCATAAACGTTGAGCGGATGCAACTTTTCTTTCAATGAAACCCATTAATATGAAATCAACTGTTTAGCTGCTTCCTATCCAATGGTCATGAGTGGCTATCACAAAATAGTTTGTTTTATTATTTTGTCCATAATAAACTTTTACAAACTCTTAAAGACACTGATCTTGTCAGCTGGAAAGCTGACAGCCCAAGTTCAAGACCCGAGTGCTGTATAATGGTGAGTTCCCGTTATTTGCCTCAACTCCTGCTCCTAACAGTTTGAAAGCATGTATATTGCAAGTAGATAAATAGGTACCACTTTGGTGGGAAGGTAACAGCATTCCATGTACTTCAGCACAGTGGTGAGATTCGAATTTTTTTACTACCAGTTCTGTGGGCATGATTTGGTGGGTGTGGCAGGGGAAAAATACTGTAAAATCTCCAGTCAGAGATGGTATTTGCTGGTTCTCTGAACTACTCANAATTTCCACTACTGGTTCTTCAGAACTGATCAGAACCTGCTGACTACCACCTCTGCTTCAGCATATAGTTATACTGGCCACATGACCACAGGATTGTCTTCAGGCAACACTGGCTCCATTGGCTGAGAAACGGAAGTGAGCCCCACCCTCTTGAGTCAGACATGACAGGTCAGGGGAAACCTTTACCTTTACCTCAATAGAAGAATTAAATATAACATAACATAGCTGTTCAAATATTTGGTAGCTAGTTTGTATTTAGTGATATTATGTGATAATTCTGAAAAAAATCTAGACAACCTTGGCTGATAGATTAAAGCTAAACAGGGACACATATGATTAGAACTTTGGTTGGGAGACTGTGAGCAAACACATTTCCATATTATTGCCACAGAAACCAGTTGACATGTTTATGAATTCATCAGGAATCCACCTTATTCAGTTTTAAATAATTCATATTTCACTCTGTGAAACCTAATTAGATTAGTTAGTATGCAGTGTAGATCAGTTAGATACCTCTTGTACTAGTTATTAACAGAGAAAGTTGCATTGTTTGGACCACTAGGTTCTAAGTATAATACAACTCTAGTAGCTCTGGAAACAGTTATATCAGTTAGAACATTATAGACATTATGAAATATATATACAGTATAAAAAAAAGAATTATTTGATTCTTTTTCCCATGATAAATTGATTTTATGAGGAAATCCATTAAAAATTGGGGGAAACATAGTGGTATGGAAAAATAGAATCAAAGCAGATTCATTGACTTTGGACCAACTTTTAATTAATTTTAATTTTCAACATATGCTGTGCTTAGAGACAATGATAATCTATGAGATGTTATTCTGTAATAATATTTACAGCTACAATATTTGTTAACAACATTAGATTAACAGCAACTTTCAGTTTCTGAGACAGCTGAGATTCTAGAACAACTGGTTAAATCTTTTAAAAGTAAAAAAAAACACTACCATTAGTTTTTGTAGATATTTGTAATCAATAAATCAATTTGATATGCAGAAATTAAGCAATGAGTAGAATAAAAAATTATACGTTCCATATTGTCTGTTCAATGGAAAAATGTCTTCAATAGCAATGGACCTTAAACTGTAACTTATACATGATAAAATAATAGTTTAGAATGTATTGGACTACATTTCATCTTTATAGAAAATGGTTGTCTGGGACAACATATTGTTAGAGATGCTATAGGAATAATGCTTCTTTAAAACATATGTTTTACAATGTCTTGCATTTATTAGGTTTTGGAAGAAAGTAGTGGGATATTTAAATGTGACTGTGCAACAAAAGCTAAAATTATTAGAGGATAACATTCTCTTGAATTAAAAAGGTAAAGATTCCCTTTGCACATACGTGCTAGTCGTTTCTGGCTCTAGGGTGTGGTGCTCATCTCCGTTAAAAAGCTGAATAGCCTTCACTGTCCAAAGTCGTCTCCATGGTCATGTGGCCGGCATGAATTACATGCCTATTAAATGGAATTTAACAACTGGACAACATAAATGGTTTCTCCCTGTCCTTGTTACACATGAGCAGATTGCCTATTTATGAGGACTTTGTATGGATGAATATAATGCAATATGGGATTCATTTACACAAGGTTAGTGAAAATGTAGGTTTAATACAAACACAAACACTACATAGGTTAATATATATCTATGATAGTTATATAACTGCATTTATAAAATACATAAAATACATATATAAAATACTCATGTTTTATTTTTTCTCTTCTTGGTTTCACTTACTTTTTAAGCATTTGCTACATACATACATACATACATACATACATATGTTTTTCTATTTCATAGAATCATAGAACTGAAAGAGAGGCTTTGGAAGGAAGGAAACTGTTCAGAGATCCATTTGTTTAGCACCAATCATGTTATTCTCTATTATTGTTACATTAAAAACCTTTCATCGGCCTGATACCCTCCCAAATGTATTAGTCTACAATAACTCATAACTTTTAGTGGCCTGGGATCTAAAGAGACATGCTTTAGATACCTTCAGAAAACCAATTCAGGAAAGGGTAGTATAAAACTTTATGATATATCATTATGCCCTTTTAAAAAGATCTCTAGCAACAGAATACATTTTTAAAAAATTTTTGAATGAACAATAGACAGTTACATAATTCTACATGGTTTAGACGATATGATGCCATTTCAATATGATGCCATTTCCATAAAAGACTAGCCTACATTTAAGATGGTATTCATGATAAAAAATCTGCTTGTATCACCAAGCATTGAACAGACACTTACTTAACTTCTCTTAACTTTCTAAGACAACCTGAAGCAAATACAGAAATAATTAATTATTCCTCAAAACTTGAACAATATTCTCCCCTCCTTCATAATAAAATGTCAAATAATGGGCAGGCTTTGCCCATTAAAGATTGCCCATCAATATAAAGATTTTGACAGTTTTAGAGGCAGTTTACTATGAGGTCAAGTTGCACAGATACTATAATATGTGCTTTCAGGATCAATATATTTATTTATTTAGATAGAATTCAATTTATTTTACTACAAATATATTTATATGATCTTTCTTAGATCCTGTTTTACCTCGCTGGCATAAAAAAAAGTTTTACTCCAATGTTGAATCTTAGATGTAAATTATGAAACATACTTAACACATTCGAAACAAACATGTTTCATTGTCTTTTCAAAGTATAAAGAAAATTCATAGCTAAATTTTTTTTAAAAGATTATAAGAAGATTTCATACATCAGGTAATTCTCTGAGACTGTAATTGTATGCCATTTAATCTGTTAGTAAGTCCTCTTCAAGTGAGTTGGTGTTACAGCTGGTCAGACATATACAGAATTAAATCATAAATACTTTTAACAACTCTTTTTAAATGTCAGTAATTACTGAATCTAATTAAGGCAACAAACATTTGAACATGTAAGTAGATTGAGATATAAAAGATGTAAAGTAGATATAAAAAGTGCCAGTTCTTTCTTGTTATTTTATGCTATTATGCATATCTCATTTTTTTTAGCTTGTAATTTGTTACCCAAAAAATGTTCCACTTTTAATCCTTTCCTTCAGGCAGCTTTAGTCATATATATGATTTATAGCCTCAAAGAACAACTTTTTTCCTCACATATTTAGAATTATGTCCTCATTAAATAGCCTATTTATATCTAATGTCCACATTTTATTGTGTTGTAATATTTTAGTGAACATTATTCAGTGTCAAAGGGGTACTGACACAACTGAACCAATCTAATCGTGGAAACAATATTAACCTTTGACTAACATGTAATGTGAGTCTTACAATAATAACTGTAATTCACAATTGTGGCATTTAAAAGTATCACTTGCCTGGTAGGTTTTAGGACTTTTGTTAATCTAAATTCCAGATTAAAATCCAAAGAAGCTAGAATGAATTAAAAAGTAATCCTGCAGCCTCTCTTAGAAATAATGACTGCAGAATTCATTGGAACTTTTTTCAGAAAAAATATCAGCTACAATGTTTAAAATCACTAATGTCAATAATGTAGTTATTCAAACATTTTTCAATGACAATATTTCCTGTTCTGGCTGTAGTTGTATCCCTAACATATTTTGGGTTATAATGGTACTACTAAATAATATAATAAAATGTAACTAATATTTTAATTAGTCATAAGTATGTGGAATGAACATTTTGTGAAATATTATTCCTTTTTGGTTTTGCTGGAAATTTTTTTTTTACTCCCATTGTGGTCCCGACAAGTTTTTAGAAAAAACACACAATAGAAAAGGGATCTTACTCCCAGGAGTGCAGGCTGTGAGAAATATTGCACAATATAGATGTGGTATATAGATGTGGTGTATATTGTGTTTTGATAATGACACTCATGAATATTTCTTTGAAAAAAGAAACTACTTTAAAAAATAGGCATATAATACATGTTTTTGGAAACCTTTACTAGAAGCAAGATAGTAACTTTAAATACATTTTTATGTAAATATTATTTTAAGTAGTTTTCCTGATTTCAAATTGAGTTTCATTTTCCTAATTCACAACAGTAGCAATATTTTTAAATTAAGCATGTTTTAACAGCTTAGTACAGACTATGTGCTTTGGCTGTTTCACAAGCACCTGAGATACGCTCTTGATGAAATCCATGATAGGTGCTAAACTATCTATCTATCTATCTATCTATCTATCTATCTATCTATCCCTATCAAGATACGAGTCCTCAACTTATAACTACAACTGAGCCTAAAATTTCTGTTGCTAAGCAAGACAGTTAAGTGAATTTTACACCATTTTAGGACCTTTCTTGCCACAGTTGTTAAGTGAATCACTGCAGTTGTTAAGTTAGTAAAATGGTTATTAAGTGAATCCAGATTTCCCATTGACTTTGCTTGTCAGTAGCTTGCAAAAAGTGATCACATGATCCCAGGGTACTGCAACCATCATAAATATACAGTCTGCCAGTTGCCAAGGATCCAAATTTTGATCATGTGACCATGGCGATGCTACAATGACCATAAGTATGATAAACTAACATAAACCATTTTTTCAGTGCTTTTATAACTTCAAACGATCACTAAATGAATGGTTGTAAATCAAGGATCCGTTGTACATCAAATGAGGACTAATATGTTTTATATTTTTAATCTTACTTATTGGATTGATTTTGTTATTGAATAACAAAACACTGTTTGTATTTTGCATTCTTCTAAAAATAAATAATAAAGAAAAACATTTATTTTTATTAGTGATTTTACTTATACTCAAACTTTTATTCTGTCCATATTAGAGATTTGAGGCAGGTTATAATACAATAACAGCAAGTTAGCCTCTTTCCCCATTATTCTTTTATTTTATTTGTATGCAATTCTGCTGCTTTTATTTGAATAGCCTCTTTTTTCACAAGATTTTACTGACTACTAAAGTTCTTGTAAGCCAAAGAAGTGACTGAAAATTGTTTCAGTTTAACAGAACTGTTGACAAGTGGCATGGTGGCCTAGAAGAAGAGCTCTCACCTCACAATCAGGTAGTTGTGCATTTGATCCTAGGCAGGACAGGTATTTTTCTGTCTGGGCGCAATGAGTAATTGTCAACTGTGACTTTTGTGTAGGTGTCAGGAAGGGCATTCAGCTAGTAAATGCACAGCTCCATTCAGTCAACCTGACTCCATTCTGGTGCAAGGGATTACAATGTATTGTTAAAAATGATTGTTAAAAGAAAAGAAAAAACACAACTGTTGACTGTTTCACATATAGATCAGAGTTTAGACAGACAATAAAAACAAGAAAGGACAAAGTCTTTATTTTAGCAGTTTTCATTCTAGTTGAATTAATGTCTAAATTGCTCTATGAATAAGAGTATGAAATCTCTACCTATTTATGTGCAGAGGAATTGAGTTGTCAACTTCTCAGAATTTTTACAGAGATACATGAATTCTTCATTTATAATGTATTGCTTTTGAAAAAGCCCAATAAGACAGCTGTCTCCATTAATCTGGGATTTATCTTTATTGAACGATGAAAATTGAACATTAATATATACTTCATGGCCTAAGCAAGAGCAACTTCAAACTCCAGCTATAAGAATTTCTTTGAAAAAACACTTATTGATTGAAAGAATTTCTAAAGCAAATTTCTCCATTAAATTAAACGAGAACTAGAAAATATGCAGGCAATCACAGTTAAAGGTCAGAATTCACAGGAATCAACAGAGCAGAGCAGGAAATCAAATGGTTTTTTTCCAATGAAGAAATATGAGTCAGAAGTATAGCTATAACTATAACTATAACTATAACTATAANAACTATAACAACTATAACAACTATAACAACTATAACAACTATAACAACTATAACTATAACAACTATAACTATAACTATAACTATAACTATAACTATAGCTGCAGCCAACTATTTTCAGTTAAAATATGTTCTACCTTTGTTTGGCAAGAAGCCTCACTGAGTCCATACTTTGTTGTTCTCTCCACTCAATTTGCTGAGTCCAAGGGTCTGGAGGCTGTTCCTCATTGTCTGACTGCTCCAGTTCTTCTTGCAGTCCCTGTGTTTGATCAGCCTCAGGTGATTTTGGGCTTGGTGTCTCTCAGGGGTGGGATTAAAAAATCCCAGCAACTGGTTTGCTACCCAGTTTCTGGGGGTGTGTGGCCATAGTGGGTGTGGCCTACCAGAACTTCTGGGAGAGCCGTTTTTTGCCTTCCCAAGGGTCCAGAGGCTTTCCAGACTTCCGGAAAGCCCATTGTTCCCCTCCCAGAGCCTCCGCATGGACCCTGCATTTACCTTCATCAAAAATGGGCCACGTAGAGACTCCTGGGAGGACCAGTTGGGCGGGGCCAGCTGGTCGGTTCAAATTCCGGTTTAGTGAACCAGATGCAAATTTAACATCCAGTTTGCCTGAACTGGTCCGAAACGGTAGAATCCCACCCCTGGTATCTCTTCAGGCCGACCTTCCATATGTTCAGCTGAAGCAGCTTCTCCAGAGTCAGAGTCTGAAGAAGGCACTCTCTATAGTACATTATTATTCTTATTTTATTTCCAGTCACTTCTTTAAATACATCATTAAAGTGCATTCATGTGATATTTATTTTCATAAATTACATGTTATTTTTGTATGTCTATTAATTCTGTAGGATTATTTTGTAAATCTAGGGGATTTTACCTTTTTCAGATGTACAGAGAAATACATTGTATTTTTATTTTACATTAGTCATAAATCTGACCCACCTTAGATAAACAATGGTACTTAATGTGTACACAGAGCATAGAAACTCACTCATCATTGAAATTCCTTTTCAGAATAAGCCAGGTACTTAAGGGCAGGAGAAGTTGGGTGGGGTGGAGATTGCTATTTCCCATCCTATCAGTACCATTTGCTATACACCTCCTTATTCTCTCTTGCCAACTATCTTTGCTTCCCCTGTACATTATCTTTTGCTGTTTAAGCTTGCTCTCTCTTTTTAGATTTCAAATTTTTATTAGTTTGTCAAAATATAAAATACAAAGGAAAATAAAAAATAATTGGAAACAAGAAAGGAAAAGAAAATGTAAGGTAAAAGGGGAAAAAAAAAGCATTGACTTCGGACTCTTTTTAGCACAATAGAAGATAAAATTATAGCCTCAACTTTTTCCTTTTACACATTAATATATACCAGCCATTTCTATAACAACAAATCTGTCTAATCAACAAAACCAAAATAAAAGTTTCATTTTTTAAATCACAGGCACAAAATCCAGAAATGATTTTTAAATAAAAACGTAATTAAATATATTTTCTTCTTTGAAAAAAGCAATCAATTTAACCATCTTTGCTTTTTCTTCCTTGCTGTAGAATAATATATATTTCTGTTTGCACTTAATAGTCTTCATAAACTATTACCATTTACATTAACAACATTCACTATTTTTTCATATTCTTTAACTTTAAAGGGAAAAAAAACCACTTGCTTTCTCTTTTGAGGATTTCATCAACTTCACCCAACCTTGACTGTCTCCTTCTGCTCAAGCCATTAAGTCTTCTTTCATATATTTTTGTGATTCTATCCTGATTCATTGCCTTTATATAAACATAACCACAGTGTATTTCTTTCAGACTAATGTGCTTTTTTATATTAATTTATCTTTATTTTTACCACATCTGTTTTACCACATACAAGTCTTAAATTCTAATCCCCATTGTATCCAGCTTACTTTATGTCTCTTCATGATATCCTCAATTCCCAAAGCCACTCTGGGAATCTGATTCTTAAATACAGTCATTATAGTTTCTTTCAATAAGCATTTCTTCCTTGCAAGAAACCATATGCTATCAGTTAGCTTTCCATTCCATTTGCCCATTTAAAATATTTTCATTTATTTCTTCATCTTAATAAACATTCCAACAAGTTACATAAAATGATCTAGTTTTCTATCGTTTTTGTATAATTTGAAATCTTTCACATCCTTTCCATCTCCAATTCAATTATCTTATTCATTGATAATTTTCAGATTCATGCATCTTTTTGGATAGTATGATCTAACATTTGTGTGAAATAATTTGGGTTCTCAGACACGGTAAAATATACATAAAAACATCCAACTAAATTCACATTCCCAACAGTTCTAATTTCATTTCTAGTGTTGCTTATAATTTATAAATAATTAAAAGGATATCTTTGTCTCATTCTTCATTAATGTTAACAATTAACTATTTGCTAATCATTCAGTTTATTCTGTATATTTTTTATGTCAGTCACAAATTAATTAATTCAATTCAACAATCAACTTTCAAATTTCTTTCTTTCATCGAAATGTCAAAAATTAAGGCTGTTTACTTACTCTAAGTCAATAAACATAAATAAATTTTATTTATTATTTATTCAGACATTCAACTAAATGCTGAAGACCAAAACTCTGGTCTGCATATAACCTACTGCCATAGAACTGCACATTTTTTATTGTTCTGTTATATTCATTCAAGCACTTTTCCAGATGAGGCCAAGGATTTTGCATTCATTCCTGCTACAAGTTCCTTCGTACAGAGGAACAATAATGGTATTCTTCCAATCATCAGGAATGCATAATGCAACTTCATAAGCAAATCCGTATTTTAATATTTCTGAAAATTACTCAATTTGATCCTGTAATATTACTATTTTTCAATATTCTTGGTGTGTTCCCATCAATGCATTGCAAAATCTAGGGGAATATTTTTTTTCTGCTTGGGTTCCATTCGTTAAAATTCCCTCACTATTTTCCCCAAAAATCTTTCCTGCAGTTATCACTATCATATAAATTATTACAGTAATTTACACAACAGTAACACAACAGTAACATCAGAGATACAATATAGGCAGCTAGGTTTTGACTTCTTTGTGAATGGCCAGCCCAGAAGATTGGAGGCTTTCCTAACTACGGGGGCAAGATGTTCCACCAAGAGGGGCAGCAAAAGAAAAGGCCCTCTTCTTTGATCCTGCCAGCTGGAATTCTCTGACTGATGGGGTATGTAAAAGGCCTACCCTATCTGAATGAGTGGGACGAAGATGGTTCCATAGATAACCAGGCCCTATGCCATGTAGGACTTGATAAGTCGTGACGAACATCATGAATTGGACCCAGAAATAAACCAGCACCTAGTGCAGTTCACAGAACAGAAGTATTAAAGTACCCATATGTTATTTGTGTTATATATTTTAAGTTATGGTCTTCCATTCAGCATAATCATCAGCAGAAGATCCCACAGTCATTGACTGCTGCTACATCACTCTGTGGTCCGTTGAGGCTTTCAGAAAACGTGATGTTAAAAACAACTGCACAACAGGCTACTAGGCATAGCTTTAGTTCTATGTCTTCCAATATTCTCTGCTAATGATAAGAACAATATGAGTCAATGGAACATTACAGGTAGTATGCCACTAGGTACTAGCCACTAACCAAAACTCGGCTGTGTTCAAGGTATAGTAATAGCACTTAGACTTATATATTGCTTTACAGTGCTTTACAGCCTTCTCTAAGCAGTTTACAGAGTCAGCATATTGCCCCCATCAATCTTGGTCCTCATTTTACCCACCTCCCAAGGATGGAAGGCTGAGTCTGCCTTGAGTCTGCTGAGATTTGAACTGCCAAATTGCAGTCAGCCGGCAATCAGCAGAAGTAGCCTGCAGTATTGCACTCTAACCACTGTGCCACTCTGGCTCATATATCTATGGATTCCTGCAAATCAATACAGTATAGTTACTCATCTTCTAAGAGCAGAGGGGGTATTCAGCAGGTTCTG
>AZIM01002724.1:193386-206239 GCA_000516915.1 Ophiophagus hannah | reverse complement strand
ATGTTTTATTTTGGTTTGAAGTTATCTTGGCTGGCGTCCTTCCAACAGACTATGCCTTGTTATCTCCTTGAAGTTGGTAATTACTTATCCTGGTCCGTTGTGGAAATTCCTTCATTGTAGTTTGTTTTGGGTTTTTTATTTCACCTCTATCTGCTCATTAAGTTCAGACTGTATTGCTTTCTTTTAAAGACTATTTTTGAGTAAGTTTATCTGCAACTGAGAATTATTGAACAGTGGGGCCAAGTTGGAGGCATTAAAAGACATTTATTTACGTTTTGGATTTTGTTACATTTGTGTTTCTATAACCAGAAAATAAAATTAAAATAGTAAAGTAGAGGTTGCTTTTATAACTGGCTACTGTGTCCCAGGTTATCATTATGATGTATTCTGCAAATTCTGCATGCACCCATTATACCAAGATGTTTTTGTGGCTTTGGCCAATGGGCTGACCCTTATGACTATAAGTTTGATCTCTCAAATTTCCAATAGATCATGTCACAGATCGTAGCAGGTATAAATTCTCATTTACATTACATAATGAATAAAATTAGTTAATTGTTTTCAGTCTATTTCTTAATGAAAAAAATGATAAAAAAGCTTTCCCTCCCCCCTTCCTTTCCCAGAGTATATTCTTGTGGCTGTCAGACCTGCCTCATCAGAATCCCTAGGAAAGACTCCATTTTGTTGAAGTGATAGGTTCTTTAACTAAATATTACTGGCTGCAGTAAAGGCAGGCTGGAATTAAAGTTCCCATGCAAAAGGTGTGAAGTGAAGGGGATTTAAGAATCCAATGGTTCTTTGACCTTTCTATTTATGAAGCTATAAAAATGAGTTGAGCCCANAAACTTCTTTATTCAGAAAATAAGAAATAAAAGCAACAATATTCAAAAGCATACCGGGAGTTGCTGTTCCTTTAAATGTCCTTATAGTCCCTTAGTCCTACGATCACCTATGTGATCAGAGCCTTCTGTAATCTAGCTGAGACGGCAGCTTGCGGAAACCTGGAAGAACTGGCTAGCTGCCCACGAGGCAGCTCCTTAAATACACCTGGGTTAGGTAAGGTGGGCTAAGGGAAGCCCAGGAAATTATAAACTGCAGCTGTGCAGTGATTGGCTCATTTGAATCTTAAACCTGCAGCATTGAAAATAGCACAGCAACTAGTGGAAAATTCCTTCCACAAAAGGTTACAAACTTTTCTCCTTCATCCCAGCCCTCACCTGTTGACCAGTTCATCTTCAGCCAATGGCCAGTTATATCGGTGTTTTGAGAACTTCTTGGATGTTTGGAGCAATCCACATTCTTTTCTCAAGTTTCGTGGCCTTGAAGACTGGCACAGGCTGGTTTTTTCAGCCCCTGGTGTCGGTCAAGCTGCCATCTCCCCCCTTCCTTTTTTCCCACCTATGCCCCATACATGTTTATTGCTCACTTGCGCTCCCCCTCACTCCAAAGCCGATGCCAGGATGCTAGTGCGGCACCAAGCCAAAGATGGCAGAGCTGACAGTGACCCATTTACAAAGACAAATTTGAGACTGCAGTCAGACTGAGAATTTATCTCTCTTTTCACTCATTTCTCTAAAGACTACTTAAATAGATATGTTCTTCAGTTTGGCAGCAAAGATAAAAATAAACAAGTGCACTTGTCTTTTTTTTCTGGCCACACAGGACATTCTGGCCACTTTCTTACATTTGAAAAAAGAATAATCACTCACCTTTCCTCTGTTTTATTAAATGTTTTGATCCATTTTTAAAGGCAAAATAGTGAGAAAGTTTCTGTAAGGAAGAATTTTTACTTAAATTAATCGTGATATAACTGACTGACCATCAGAATACCTTAGGCATTCAATTACATTTAATTATCTAGGGATTTTGCTGTGATCTTGCAACTCTATTCATCAGATCCCTGGGGGCAGTATTTATTTAGGTCAGATTCTTTGACCCGGTGTTCTTCTGTACTCATGTCAGCTAGAATTTGTATGACACAGTTTCTGCCTTCGTACTTAGACAAAGGGTAATAACCTTTCTCTGAGTATTCAGAGGAAGTCCACTGTAGTAAGAAACAAATGTGGCAATCTCTTTTATACATTTATGGACAGGGAATGGGATCCTTGAAAAGCGAATGAGCAGCACTCCTGCCGGTCTTGTTAGATTCTGTCCTCTTTAAGAGTACAAACTAATGCTTCAGGGGATTGTGGTAAGTCATGCGGTGTGAATGTGCTAAGCAAAGAGCTCACTGACTCTTCCTGGGTTCTTGGAATCCTGTAATAACATAATGGACAAAATGCCCAGCAACTGGACTATAACAGAACAACAAATTATATTCTACAATAAGTTGGGAAATCTGTTGACCTTCAGATGTTGCTGATTGATGTCAGCCAGCATCCAAAAGCCACAGCCTTGATCTCCAGAGGCCAATGGTGAAGATTAGTAGGAACTATGCAGTGACACATCTCAAGAGATGAAATTTTCCTATCCTGGCACTGTTTGTTAAAAACCTACTGGTGACCAGATATAGCAATAGCACTTAGATTTATATACTGCTTCATAGAAGTTTACAGCACTCTCTGAGTGCTTTACAATGTCAGCATATTTCTCCCAACAATCTGGGTCCTCATTTCACTGACCTTGGAAGGATGGAAGGCTGAATTAGCCTTGAGCCAGTCAGGATCGAAGGAATCGAACTCCTGGCAGTGAGCAGAGTTAGCCTGAAATAGTGCATTCTAACCGCTGTGCCATCCCAGATCCTCTATGGTATAGAAAATGGTATAGCTAGGTAATTGGAGATTCTAGAGGCAATAAACTTATATACACCTTATCAGTACTCTTAGATGCTCAAATTATTATACTCTATTCATACCATAACTATTATAGTATGTTATTATTATTCAAAGAATAACAATAGAAAGAATATATGTTTTTTGGAAGTTAAAATTCCAACCAGGAACCAAGGAATTATCCAAATAACACATACAATATAACATGTGCCCAGCAAAGTGCTTTTTTATTTTGCAAATCCACAGTTGATTCTGATTTTGTTGTCACATGCTCAAACCCCCACTCCTTTACCCTCAAACTCACCTCTATCGACCTCACCCCATTCCTAAGAGGTCTGTAAGGGGCGTGCATAAGTGCACAATTGTGCCTACTCTCCCTGTCCTATTATCCCCCAATTATTAGTTCCTATTTCATGAATTTAAACTTATGTTTATTCTTATTTCTATTATATTGTAAGTATTTGACAAAATAAATAAATAAAATAAATAATAAATAAATAAACTGACATTGCCAAAATATTTAGATCTTGTAAAACCTAGTTTAAACTACTTGTTATTCCAATATTTCCATTTATGTGCCAATAAATACAGGAATCATTTTTTTACAATCTATTTTTGTAGTTAAACTTTAAAAAAAATCCTTGGTTCTGCCATTCCTGGACATTGCAACAGCTACAAACATTACTCTTTTCTTTCCAATTATTGTTAAATCTCGCTTATTACATTCAAACTATTGCAATCAGCCTATATGAAAAANTTGCAGTTTCTTTCTCAATTTTGTGATCGTATTACATTCAGTAAACTTGGAAATTATTGCTTTTGTGCAGATGCCAATAGATTGTAATGGCTGCTTAATATTGTTATAGCCCATCTGAGCAATTTTCCTGGATCCACCATTTCCTGGATTTCTATGGTCACACCTTTTTATTTTTTTTACAAAATCTGTATTTTTAATTAATAGGTATGTTGAATCCTTATATATGCATTATTGAATCCCAATAATGTTTGTTTTTAAAGCTTATTCATGAGATCACAACATTAATCCTCTTTAATGTCAGCTTGTAACTACTGCCAATTATTGGTTTATCAATTTTATTTTCAGTTTCTTTCATTTATTAGCCATATAAATTTATTTTTCCAGTATTCTAAATGGTTTCCCAATAGTTCATTTTTATAATTATTTTTTGACTGTTACTTTCAGAAATCTTGCAAATTGAGATAATAGTTTTGGTTTTGTTTGCCTTGATACAATAATTCACTCTACATTTTTCTTCTTCAACTGTCTGCTTTATCTGCAGTAAAACACAGCTTTAGGTTTTTGGACTATATTCAAGTCAGCACCACTTCATGGATGTAATGCATTATGGGTCGTCATCAGCTTTTGGATTTTGTTTTTTAATCTAAAATGTCCAGTTTAAGCTGCTCCCAGTTTACTGAATTAAAAAATGATTCTGAACACATGGGAATTACTTGTATGTTTATGGCTCCAAATTATTTTCACCATCGAGCTTCTATTCCTATTTCCAAATTATACCACTTTGTTCAGTTTTTCCTTCCTTGAAGCTGAGCATCACACATAGCTTCAAATCAGGCCATTGGAAAAACCATTTAAAAGCCTGAATGGCAACCAGCAAGTAATTACAGTTCTCCAGAATCCTGTGATTGCCATTTTCAACTTTCCCTGTTGGCTTCTCACACACAAAGTCAATGGGGAAACACAGATTCACTTAACCAACAACTGCAGTGAGTCCTGTATCTCCCAAAAGATTAAAAAGAAAATGCATCAGCTCTAGGAACAGACAGAATTGTGACGTTTGGTTTCTCCTCAAGTTCAATTTGTTTGCTCTGTTTATTTCCAGATAAAAAATTTCCCCAAATAACTTACTTTCAATATAAAGTAAGAGATTCATCTTGAATTTACTAAAAGTACAGTAAAAGAAGCGTATGATATTTTCCTGTCTAATTTTTCTTTCAGGCAAGAATCTTCTTAAATTAAGAGTCTTCTTAAATGCAACTCAAGTTATTTTATCCTATTTATGAAAATAATTGTAAATTTTCCTCAGATATTATTTTAATAATAATAATAATAATAATAATAATAATAATAATAATAATAATAATGAGGATTTTTCAATCTGTCTCCATTATTAAATATAATAGTTATTCAGAAATTCCAAGCATAACAGTCTGGATTTTTTTAAAAAGTTGGAAAGTTGTTTATATTATTATTATCTTTTTTATTCATTAAACATGAAACTCAGTCAACTGAACATTTAAAAATCCATCACAAATATCATTGACTGGTGTTGATGGTTGATACGGGTTGCCAGCATCCTAGGTATCAACCAAGTATCTTCTTAAAATATACGATGTTCCGAGTAGTGCAGTTTTTTCCAGTTCCACTGGTGTTATTGCAGGAAGCTGCAATTTCTTATGTATTTTATAAAATTCATGGACATGTTACCAAGTGCCCCGATCACAATGGGTATCACTGTTACATGTTTCATCCATAATTGCGTAGTTTCGATGGCCAGGTCATGATATTTCATGATTTTTTCCAGTCCTTTTTCTTTGACTCTGGCGTCTTCTGGTATACCGATATCAATAAATTGTATGCTTCCGTTTTCGACAACTGTGATATCTGGTGTATTGTGTTCCAAATGACGATCTGTCTGTATTTGAAAGTCCCACAAGATCACCACCTCCTCCTCCTCCTCCTCCTCCTCCTCCTCCTTATTATTATTATTATTATGACTAATATAATGCTCTTTTAAGTGAGAAGAATATTATTTCATAATATGAGTTGCTTACTTATTTCAGTTTATATTAATTTTAACTTATGTAGGGTTTTTTGTTGCTGTTTGTTTATTACACTGGGAAGCTCCTGAGGGCTCCAGTCATTTTGATCTTCAACCCTATCATAGCCAATGATATTGACATAGCTATAAAGTTCATGGTTAGCCTTCCCACTGTCTTTGAACTGCTCGTGTCTGATCATCAAAGTTGTCTAAACTGTAATGAAAATCTGCACATAGAAAAAGTTCAACACTGCAGTAATTACAGTGGAATTCCTTACCAATCAGAACATCAGGGCAAGCAATGCTATAACAGAGACAAAACTTAAACCATAACTTCTTACCAATATTTTGAATTTATTTTTCCCCTCCAGATGAATAATAGATAAAGAAACCACAATAAATTCAATAACAGAACAAAAATGACACTCTGAAATAAAATGAATGATGTCAATCAAGTATGGGGATCTTTTATTCCATATGCTAAATATGGCTCCATTTAGCAGGAAAGATTGTTCCCTATATTGGGGGTACAGGCAATATATTGGTAGTATGCTTTTTTGGTAGTCAATTCAGCCTTTTGAATCAAAATAAATTCCTTTGAGAATTTGACCAATTATGTCATGTCCAGTTGCCTTCTGGTAGGTTTAGTTCCTGGTGGATGCAAGAGAAATGAACTTAACTAACAACAACAATAATAATAATAATGGAGGGAAAAAAAGAGCAGTTAGCATAAGAGTCATGCAGTGTAACAGAACAGATTGACAAAGCTAAAATATGTTTGATGAACCAGTGGTCTTCCAAACTTTGCTGACCTACAACTCCCATCATCACTCACCATTAACTTTCTCTGTGAAACTGTTGAAGATTGTAATTCAGCAATATCTGGATGTTATTGGTTCCCCATTCTTGTGTGATTTAACAGAATTCTTTCTGCAAAGTTGCATGTGTTCTTGTAGTATAGTGTAAATCAATCTACAGGGCTGGAAGAAAAGAGATTAAGCAGAAACTGCAGCTGTTCCCTTAAGGAAAAAGTTTGACACCCCTGGTCCAGAACAATCAGGTTTCATATAACAGAACAACAGTGGGAAAAATAATTTTACACGAAGTTTTTTAAAATGTTAAGTAGCTTGATCATTTTGCTTAATTTAAGATAACACAGATATATTAGATTTTTCTAATATATATACAGATTTTTCACAGATGAAAAAATGAGCCTATTCCAGCATTTTATTTGAAAGATTTGTATAGTCCCCCTTCCACAGGCACAGCTCTGCAGTTTGCAGTGACAATACCAACTGCAAAACCATAAAAAAAACTAAAAATTGAACTACTCATAGGCTCCCATTATTCTCCCACACTGGGTAAAGAGCAAGTTTCCACAGCCTCCCAGAAGATTAAAAGGTCTTCTTAAGCATGTGGAATACAATATTTGTTTTCTAATCAATTTTATTTTAACTAATGAAATTGAACTCAGGCTATATTTCTTATTGATCAATCTTTAATAAAGCTTGGCATTATTAAATGGTTAGTTAAGTCATCAATGGAAAACAGCAGCTAAGTGATGACATAATAAAATGCAAGCAAAGGTCACTCTTTAGCATTAACATCTATGGTAGGTATTTGAAGTGCTAGTCAGATTATTTGCAATTATAGCACAGCTTATATCTCTTCTTATTTAGTATGTACAATTTCCAACGAATTTGGATCTTTCCCCCCAGTTTGTCCTGCCTATTTGTGTGGCCTTCTTTAATTAATAAATTATGATAATGCCTCTTTCTCCTATCAACAATTCAATGGCACCATAGAAAATGCCACTCTCAAACCTTACTTCTGTTGATTTATGCTTCTAACACTTTATTTCTTTGGCTGAATAACTCATTGTTCATTCTAATTTTTAGAGGAATTTCTGCCACAAAATAAACAATTATAATTAGAAAACAGAAGGGGATGTCTCTTCTTGAAATAATTTCAATTTGCACTGGAAACATGTGAGCAAAAGGTGTGTGCAATTGTGTTTAATACAGGTTAAATATTTCAGCAAATTATGAAGTTGCCTTGTACAGAGGAAACTTCAGATGACCATTCTTTCTTTTGTATAAGACTTCTTTAATAATTAAAGCAAAATAGGCATTGAGTGGGCTGTTCTGAATATTTCTAAATCTGCAGGAATACCAAGCATAGCAATTAAATTCTCTCTCCACTTTGCCTTCTCATGCAGACATAAGTATATAAGTAGGATTATTTAAGGTGCTTCATACAACTATGCTTAGAAACCTGTTCTCTTTTTATGTTAGACCACAGGTTTGGATGCTGGACCTCTTCTTCCTCTCTTTTCAAGTAGGTGGCCATGTAGCTCTTTGTTTACCTACCTGTAGATATCTGCCCTTTGTATATTAAACAACCTCCTCTTGCAGGAGAATCAGATTCCTACTTTACCAGCTATAATTTTTTTCAAGAAGAGAAAATTTCCATTCAATCAAGCACTTGCTCTTTATTTTCAATACAGCAGCAGAGAGATGTTTCAACCAATCATTACTCACCTACTGGCCAGTAACTGGCCAGTCATTCAACCACTTCAGTTTTAGGGTAAAAAACACTATCAACCAGTGAAAAAAAGCTAACAAAAATCACACTATTTTTTCTACACTCTTCTTGATAAGGAACTAGGGGAAGCCACACACACCCCTTCTGAGAGAAGAATGAAATATTTTGAGAAATATTAAAAAGGCAGAATATTGTATTTTCTTGGATGAGAAGTTTTTTTTTTAGAGGGAGAAAACAACCCCTGCCTCTTATTAATAGCAGATGTCAGCACTTATGAGACAAAGAGATAGATAGCTCTATTCATAGGCAAAGCAAATAGTGCAGGCAGAAATCCATTCAAGACAGAATATTTTGAAATTCCCTGCAGCAAAGTCTGAACAAAAGCAGAGTGATAGGATTAGCCCTTAATCAAGATCCAAACTAGGACAAAGCCATTAAGCCATAATAGGAATTGCCCAACACCCTTTCAGAATACAGGCCTCTCCATTGCATCTTCTCAGCAGTCCAAACTTCAACCAAACCTAGGAGCTCAGACAACCTATAGAGCGAGCTATGACCCCTACAACAGCCAATAGAATATATGTTTTTGCACAGGGACAGAAAGTTCAAGTGCAAAGCCCAAGAGAAGATATAAATAACCCCTACTCTCAACTCCATGTGGTCAGCTGCTCAGAACAACCCATGTGCTTCTACTTCATCATTAAACCATCTTTCCCAAACAGTCTCCAGTCTCCATTTTGCCTCCAGTGCATTTCTCCCGGCTTGGAATTGAACCAGATGGATATTTCTTCCCACAGAACTATACTAATACATATTTTGGTTCTTTATCGTGCCCCTTTCTCTAGGCCTTATAATGGAATAACAAGACACAACTAGGACAACAATCCAAATGGCTACATAGACTTTGCAATAGAATATTGCAAAATATTACTCTTTCTGCATCAGCTCAGTAATTTGTTATCTATAGACAAATTTAGAAAGCCTAAACTAGAACAAAGAAAAACCAAGGTTTTAGCACCTCAGTTTAGAAATGGCCTGGCTGATCAAAGATGCATCAGATTGGGTTCAGCACTGTCACCTACATCTACAACTGGAAGCTATCAACTTTTGTCTCCCTTTGTGAGTAGGTCTTTAGTATGGCAGTGTTGGGAATTCTGCAACTGACTAAACCAGGTGTGGGCAACTGAGACAATTTTGCAACCTGTAGACTTCACCTTTCAGAATTTCTGAGCCACCATGTCTGGCTCAGGAATTCTGGGAGTTGAAGTCCACAGGTCGTCCACAGGTCATAAAGTTGCCATATTTGCCTATTCATGGACTAAATAAAGCCTGCATAAAGAGAGAAAGGAGACACATTCTTGCGCACAGCCTTGTAATGTAAACAATTTTCATTAGAAACATCAGCCTTAAAATGGATTGAATGGCTGCACAAATAAAATACACCTGCTTACTTGTGAACATAAAAGAAAGAAATCACAAAGAATTTCTAGAAGCAGATGGTTTTTTTGTTATTTTTGTTTTGCATAACAATTCATTTACCTCAGTAAACGGAGAATATCTCTAAAACTATTACAATAATGGAAGAAGAAAAAAACATTCAAAACCAACAATTTTGGTGTCATTCACCATGTCTGACTTTCAAAATTGCAACAATGTTTGATAAAGGTAAATCATTATCCCCTAATTATTTTCACAGTTCATGGACAACATCTGAGATAAGGGTTTTATGAAGCATAAAATTAAACAGCAAAGCACTCCTAGGTATATACTGCGGTTGTCTTCTCTCTTTTAAATCCAATGTCAAATATAAACTCTAGTTAAATATCAAGGCCAGGGTGCTTAGCAACCTACATTGCTAGATTTAACAACAATGCATTGCTATTCATACTTGATAAATTCCTTTCAATACTTGCTGTATCTAATTGTTGCTAACTGATTTTCTGAAAGCCTCAGTTCTTGGGTGGCTTTGGATGCAGACCCACAGGAGTATTTTTGCTGATCAGTAGCTTGGTAGAAATAAACTTTATTAACCTTCCCTTTTCCTAGCAGCTTTAAGATTATGCTTTTCCTCCAACACCGTTAAGAATCCAGCAATCAGTACCAGTTTTATGTAATGGGGAAAGGATGAAGCCTTTCTCTCAGACATTCTGTTAAGCTCTTCTGTGTGTTTGGACATGTTTTGTTGATATCAATGAATACATATTAAAAGATCTGTATCAATGTGTGCTGACATGTATGTAACTCCCAACTTGGCCATCTCAAACACAAAATGTTTACCAACCCTTGTCTTAGCAGATTGGGGAGTACTCTCTTGCTTTCTTTAATGAAGACAAGAAGCATGCACCAGCAAATATTGAATATCAAGGGGCATTCAGATTCAATTACTCTTCCATAAGCAGAGTAGATTTTTCTATTCATTATACTGTAAAAGGACAGGGTTTTTTAAAAAATTGTAATACAATAAGGAGGAAATAAACATAACAGCCTTTTGCATGCCAGAGTTCTCCATGGGATCTTCATCCTTACACATCTCTACCTAATTCTATTCTTATTCCAGATTAGAAGGCGTGTCACAGCCACATCAGAGCCTGGAGGAGGAGAGTTGGAATCAGGACTGTCCAATGGGGATAGCATATGTCCTCTGGAATGTTTGGAGATGCCAGGAGTAGAGGATGATGCTTTCCAAGGCCCCTCAGACATTGGGGGCTTTGGACAGCATCATCCTCCACTCCTGGCATCTCCAAACATTCCAGAGGACATATACTATCCCCATTGGACAGGTGGTCAACTGGACAGGGTGCCACCTGCCTTCACAGATACAGGGAGGTTCGGATGCAGACAGGAAGCGGTGTTGAGAGGCAGCAGATTCCCTCAGATGAGAAACAGCTGGCTCCCCCACTTGATCTGAGGGCATGGAGAGTAGACCAGAGGCAAGCTCAAAGAAAGTCTGTGAGGATGCTCGGGAGAATGCCCCCATTCAAAAGGAACACCTGGCTTAGGTTGACTTAAGCAGAGGCCGGGACAGGTTGCCTTTGTTGGGAACAATTGTTTTGCTTTGGCATGCACTTCCCCAGCCTTGGAAAAATCCAGCCTTGACTTGTGTTTCTGCCCATGGAATTCGACCATCACTTGTGAACTCTTGCCATTGCCCTGTGGACATGGAATCTTGACTTATGGACCTTGCTTTGTGGACTTGCACCTTGTTTGGGGGGTTCCTCTCTGCCTTTGTGATTTGGCTCTGGCGATTGTTGGCTTTGTTTGTGGGACTGTGGGTGGCTGCCTTCAGGGAAGTTTGGAGTAGAGCTTTACCAGCCATTGTAGGGCCATTTGGTGGGGAATTAGAAGAGCAATAAAGGTCTCTGTCGAAGCCTGCCTCTGCCTAGGCGACCTGGGTCTGGGAATCATATTGCTGTAGTGTGTTGGGTGTTTCCTCTCTCATCCTGACACAAAGCTTCCTGTGAACAATGTAGGGTATATAGAGGAGGAGATTTGGGATAATATAGATCTGCTTGGTTCCAGTTGGCCTGATAGTTTTGTTATAGGAACACTTTTCTCATCTTTTGGCCTATATAACCATTTGGCTGAGAGACTACAAAACTCATTTGCATGAGAAGCCTATTTTTTCTTCCTTTGAGAGTGCTTAGATGTGGAAATGCATGGCACTGATCAATCAATTTTTATTATTACAGGAATAATATTTATTAATTGCAGAGTAACGAATAAAAGTATTAAAACAACAACAACAACAACAACAACAATAAATAGAAACAGAATAATATATTGCAATTGGTGATGGATTAATCATGGGCAGTTAAAGTTTGCCTAATTTTACATACAGCCTAGCAAAATTTGATCACATTCAGAGAAATTACTTCATATGGTTCTGATAACAGTAGTTACATGTAAAAAAAGGTCAGTATTTCCAGGATATTTTATTAGGTAAGGTGTTATAAATTGAGTCTGTGAGTCCTTATAAGAAGATGCAGTATAGCAGGATGTGAGGTATAGTTTCAAAAGTCCCTTGTTCTTTGGGGTACAGTCTCAATTCATGTAGGGTGGTTTTTTTTGTATCGGCCCTCCAAAACTGCTCTGGGAAGTACTTTATCATGATGTTGATATTTCCATTCATTGATAAACAAAAATAAATCTAAAAGTATTTCAAATCACTGTTCTGATCACTGGGGAATATTTGAGAAGAGGACACCTATCTTCTATTCCTCTGACAGAACTATTGATCTCCCAAGAAATCACACTTATATAATATCACAAT
This sequence comes from Ophiophagus hannah, assembly GCA_000516915.1. NCBI lineage: Eukaryota > Metazoa > Chordata > Lepidosauria > Squamata > Elapidae > Ophiophagus > Ophiophagus hannah. The sequence goes on along the minus strand of AZIM01002724.1, from coordinate 193,856 downwards.
ATCAAGATCATGAGAAGTGATACTACTGCTTTATAATGCCTTGGTAAGGCCACNCTTGGAATACTGCATCCAGTTTTAGTCAACACAATATAAAGAAAAGATGTTGAGACTCTGGAAAGAGTGCAGAAAATGAATTGGGTTTGTCTAGCCTACGGAAAAGAAGAACTAGGGATGACATGATAGTAGTGGTCCATTTTTTGCCTTCCAGAGCCCCAGAGGAGCTTTAGGGGAGCAAAAACACCCCCCCAGAGGCTCTTCTGAGGCTAGGAAGCTCCCAAAATGGAGCTTGGAGGGGTTCTGTGCGCCCCTCCCATGCTCTGTTTTTTTTTTCTTCCTGGGCCTTAGAGGAGCTTTAGGGGAGGAAAAACACCCCCTCCCCCAGAGGCTGCTCTGAGGCTAGGAAGCTCCCAAAAATGGTAGGGGGCAGCAAAACAAAGCCGTACCCACCCAGTCACATGGCCACGCCCACC
>AZIM01002724.1:249-10942 GCA_000516915.1 Ophiophagus hannah | reverse complement strand
CTCTGTTTGGTGTTTGTTTGCTTTGAACGAAGCTTGGGTCAGAACACCTCCAAAGATCATTCCCACATACTATTACAGTAAGGTAAAGGGAAGTGTATTTTGCTTTCAGCATTTCATCCTTCCGAAAGAAGTATTAATTTTCCAGTGCATCTATTTTCACGCATTTTGTTTACTTTGGTCTGAAATGATGCAAAAGTGCAGCAGTGAATACAAGTATATATTAATAGCCCTGATTACAGATCAATAACATGGAGATATTTACCTGTGTGTCAGTCTCCGGTGGCTAATGCAAACAGCTGTTTGTTGATCTTGTGCAATGCATACCTTATGTCGAGTACATTTCATCTTTAAGCATGGATCTTTAGCTGGGTCTAAAGCTAAAAACAATTGTAGAGAATATTTTTTTAAAAAAACACACCTTTTCTACAGATATACAGAAAGTATAAGTAACCTTATTAGTTCCCCAAGGGCAAAGATGGATCACTGATCCGCTAAGAAGACCAGGTCTTTCCCCGCAATAAACAGTTAACAGTTAACAGTGAATTGGATGATCTTATTAAATTATGGGACAGAAATGGCATTGGTGGCACTTGTTGATAATCTCTGGCAAGAGCAAGATGAGGTAGTACAATCATCCTCACTCTCCTTCAATACCATTGACCATGCTATCCTTTGGGGAGCTGGGGCTGGGGCTGGAGCTGGGTACTACAGTTTTGCACTGGTTTGTCTCCTTTCTCTGTGGCCGGTCCAATTGGTGTTGATAGGGAGTGAGAGGTCCAGCCCTCAACTACTGTTTTGTGGTGTGCCACAGGGCTTGGTACTCTTTCCACTCCCTTTCAAGATCTATATGAAACCACTGGGCGAGATCACCCATCCATCACCACGTGTTGAGGTATATACAATATGCTGATGACACCCAACTGTGTATTTCCATTCTTGGTGAGCCAAGTGATGCTATGGTTCTCCCTGTAGCCTGGAGTCTGTGGCGGCCTAAATGGAGGACAACAGGCTTCAACTGAACCTAGGCAAGACTGAATGGTTTTGGTACATGAGGCTCCAGGATTTTGTCTTTGACTCTGGATAGCGCTGCCTAGACAGATACACTCCATAACATGTTGGTTCTCCTGGACTCATGATTCCTGCTCGAGGAGTAAATGGCAGTTGCAGCTAGGAGAGCCTTTGCACAACTTTGTGTTGTGTGCCAGTTGAGACCTTTCCTGGATCAGGATTCCCTGCAATCAGTCATTCAGTCCCTATTCATCTCATGGTTGGACTACTGTAATAGGCTCTACAAGACATTCTCCTTGAAGAACCTTTGGAAGCTACAGCTGATGCAGAGTCTGGCTGCACAGGCAGTTTTGGGCTTCAAGAATGACCCCTGCTTCGCAAGCTGCATTGGTTGCCAGCCTGCTTCCGGGTACAATTCAAGGTGTTGGTGATCACCTTTAAAGCCCTTCATGGAATGGATCCAACCTTTCTGAGGGACCATCTCAACCTAGTGGAATTGGCCTGTTCCATTCATGCCTGCAGAGGCGGCATGCTGTGGGTCTGATCAATCCAATTATCCTGGCTGGGTGGGTTCAGGAGGAGGGGCTTTTTTGCTACTGCTCCTGTTCTCTGAAACATCATGCCCCCGATGTGAGGTTGGCCCCAACCCTCCTATCCTCTTGTTAAAGACCCGGCTCTGCCAGTTGGTTTGGGACTCCCATGGGGAACAGCACAATGAAGGTGACTGATTGAGTAACAGCAAATCCCACCTGCCTCTACTCTGCCCCTGAACTCCCCATGTGTCATTAGATTTAAATGTTTGGTTTTAATTTATTTGTGTTTTTAATGTATATGTATAGATACATTTTTACGACTTTAAGCCACCCAGAGTTACCCTGTTGTAAGATGGGCAACCAATAAAATTTATACATACATACTAAAATTTCTAATTTATTCTTATCTGCTATTCTTTGACATAATGGTTGTCTTAAATTCTGTGTAGCCTTTCTTTGGAAAATACTTTATTTACATCATTGGTTCTTATATGTATATACATGTGTATTCGTGTTGGCATGCACACTGTGGTAAAAGTTGCAATTTTGCAAGAAGATACACTTAGGGTCAATTAATGGATTAATGCCTAAACATGGTAAATAGTGTTATATCCTTAAATAAATGTTTTATTATCATTTCCACACTGAACATTCTGCCAATGCTTGAATCCTGTTAATCTTTCCTTATACAGAAATTCGTAAGTGCATGGCTTTATATAATGAACACAACAATCGTATGACAAATTGCTAATGAAAAAATAATTAAATTGATATGGAAGGACAGAATTTTGATTAGCTGTGATTACCATACATCAGCGGGCAAACATTTTACTATCTCAAAATCAAAATGTAAAATAATTGCACAAAGCAACTCAGTAAAAAGGAACTCACACCATTCTGCTCCAACCATATTAAATCAATATTCAGTTTTATGATATTATGCAAAGTATGGATCTGACCTGTGTTAATTTTCAACTTAAAGTAGTTTAAATTTTTAATAATCTATTTTCTTATTAAACAACAATTTTAAGGTATTTAATGCTTAGCAATTATCATTTCCTAATGGGGAAAGTATTTTATCTAGTATTGCTGTTATAAATATTATATTTATTTCTTCAGAGTTAGAGAAATAGGAGCCAATGTTCCCAATTCAATCTTTAAGTATAAGTATAATTATTATTCATTTTGCAGTGGAAATTGTCCAATTCTAGCCAAATTGTTCTGGATATGTTAGCATTAATGTATTTATTTTCATAATAATAAGGGAAGCATTCATAAATTAGTAATTAAGTATCATCTGCACATTTGGCAAAAGTAAAAAAGAAGCATCCATGCTACTCTTTTCATTTTCTTACATATAGGGACTAAAATAATCTGAATTTGGATAGATCAATATTGATACATTTACATTTTTTTTACAATTTCAACTCCAGCACTGAAAAACCAAATGGAAGCAAAGCAGCTAAAGTAACTGTCATTGTATTTACACCAGCAATTTACACCAGTCATGGGATTTACACCAGCAATAGGCTTTAGAGCCAGTACAGAACAAAAATTAAGATTGTAGTAGATTTTCAGTTTAAAAGTATTAAAATGTCCTCTCCGCCTTGCCAAATATGAATGCTCCACCCCACCCTCTCCTGTAATAAAGCTTACAGAAACTAACTTGTAGGAAGCTGCTTTAAACTTAGAGAAACTTTGCTTTCTGAATCAAATCCTCCTTTCATTGAAGACAAACTCAAAAGTAACTTGGCTAAGAAACAGACTTTGAAGCACAGGTGAATGTCTGAAATCAATATGCCAAATCCCATTTTTCCTCCAAAGCAAAACAAAGTACTAATTATTATGTTTCCTTGAAAATAAGACCTATCCTGAAAAGAAGCCCTAGCATGTTTTCTGTGTGCACCCAATATAATCCCTACCTCCCAAATTAAGCCCTATTTAAGCGCCTGCACAGCTGGCCTCCCACCCATCCTATCAGGTTACTCACTATACCAATGACACGAGGTGAGGTGAGGCAGGGGATGGACCTGCTCCATGCGACCCGCATCAGCTTAACACAGTGCTTCCGCAGCCAGGCCTTCCACGCCCAGACTCACCTCGTGGTGGCTGGTCCAACAACCCCGTCCAGCAGGATGCCGCATGGCTCCTGGTCCATTTCTTCTCCTTGCTCACGGCTGCAATGGAGCAGGCGGCCAAGCGACACATTGCTGCTGTGGCCGCAAGGCAAGGCAGGTGTTGGGGCATGAATGGCCTGGCTGCAGGGGCCCTGAGGTAAGCCAGTGCAGAGCGCATGGGGAAACTCCACCCTCCCCAACCTCATAGTGGTGGCACTCAAAATATGACGTCCCCCCAAAATAAGCCCTAGTGCTTATTTCAGAGCCCCAAAGAAAACAAGACTGGGTCTTATTTTCAAGGAAACATGGAATGCTTAGAAGACAAACTGCTGCTATTCAGCAAAACTGCATTATACATCATTCCCATAGTATACACAGAGCTTACACAAAAGAAACAAACATTCCCCCCCCAAAAAAATCTGCTTTTTCCAAAGCCACTTCTTAATCACCAGGATATCTCTATCTTATTGATTATGTATCAAAATAAAGATCTGGCCTGCAGCCATCCACCTTTTTTATTTTGCAAGAATACCTCTTGACCCATGGAGCCTTGAAACATTATTTATAAAACTGGTTTGAAGATTGATATGAATTAAGAGCTCGTATACACATGTCACCTCACCATGACTGCCACCATCAGAGCCATAGCCATCACTAGTAGATGCCTATGACAACATCTATGTATTCAGAAATTCTGGGTTTCATATTCAAATGTAAGTCTGCCTAATTATACATAAAAAGAAATGAAACATTGTTATACAACACAAGGATCAAACTCACATCGTCATGGCGATGTCATGTGACATATAGGGACTTTCCCCCCCTTTGTTAAACTGGGCATGGGCATGGGCATGGGCATGGGCATGGCCAGTGCATGACGCATCCGTCCCATGGGCCGGGAGTTTGACAGCCCTGTTATACAAGTTATATTGATCAATCCTAGATCATAGCTGACTTAGACATAAGACACTCTAATAAATTATTTTAAATTGTTACACACCAGCAGCTGTCTAGCTAAAAGTCAAAAGTTTATAGTACAGTAGAATAGTATAGTAAAATACAGGAATAATAAAAAAATAGACAAATATGGGAAGGGCTGCCTGTTTGTAGAAAATCTCCCTTATATACACTGCATCCAAACCTTGGTTTATCTGTTAAAGATTCAGTTTGAACTGAGGAGGTCCAGATTTCAATCTACTTGCGAAGGTACAGATTTAATTCTAAACCTAAAGTTTGATATTATTGTTTGGTACAATAATGCTATGTTATGGGTTAACATTCCCTAAAGGGCTCTTGTTTGAAAATAAAATCAGGAAAGATAACTATAACTACCACCAAATCAAGAAAGATAACTGTACCTACCACCTTTATCTTATGGAAGACAAGTAAAATATAATGCAAATTAAACATAAACAAATTAAGCTGTCATTCATGTAATTAATCATGCTATGTCTTCCCTTTTAATCTTCTCAAGGTTAAACATAACCTTTCTCTTCATGGGCTTAGTTTTTAGTGCTCTGATAATCCTTGTTGTTAGGATGATGAATAGAAGTGGGCACAATACATGGTACCTAAATAAAGGAAACTTCTATGCCTTTTGATCTTACTGTTGAGTACAACAAAAATTAAATTATTGTAATACATTCCTCATAGGGCTACCCTTTTAAAACTGTTTTTAATAGTAGTAATACAAATTCCAAAAATGAATGAAAAAAGAACATGAACTCAATGAACATAAGGCTACATAAGCAAGTTCTTAGATACTCATTAAAATTCAAGGCTAGCTATTGACTATATTCTCTAAATATATTCAGAAATATTTGTATTTATTGAATGTCCGTATTCGGGAAACAAGAGTAGAGCTCATTAAGAGAAAAACTTGTGCATGCACAATGATGTGTAGACAACCAGGAGTAGTTTTCAAAGCAGCCATTGCAGGTAAGTTAATGATTTAAAAATGTATTGTTTTTATGCAAACTGCAGTATAACCATTGCGAAGCACTTCTTTCAAATGTTTTGCATTTCATGAGATGTCCTGAATTTGAATACTTTGCCTGTTTGCCTCAGATTCAAAAGACTGGGTGAGTAATTTGCAAAATAAATATTCTCACTTTACATGCTTATAGAGAATAGCTTGCATTTCCCAATATCCTGTTCAGTTCTGTATTCTGACTTCATCAAGCCAATCCTGGTGAAAATGTATGGAGGGTACTAAAATGGGGAAGATTGATAATAGACTAAAAATCTAATTAAGAATAAAATCTAAAACTTCTGACAAGTTGACCGCTTAAGTTTACAAACCATTTTTGTTAGTTTTTTCGAAAAGCCACAATAAGCCTTGGTGCATCTTCAAAGAGGTAAATGGTTTAATGATAGTTTATGTGCTCACTAAAAGACTAAATAGACTAAAAGACTTAAAAAGGCAGCTGTGAAAACAGCAACACTTTCTATATTTCCTTTTATATCCCATGGTTATCCAGGTCTGGTAGATATTCCATAGGGCCAAATAGAAGACTCTGAGATGCTCATTAGCATTACAGACCACCTGTTTCCATCCACCACTGTTTTCCTGCAATTGGTATTTGAAGGAATACCACCTATAATCCAGAAGAACATTTATTCTTTAACAAGTATAGTCCTTGATACAATAGTTTATGATTTATCCAATCTGCTTTTAAAGCCATCCAAATTAGTAGTCATCACTATGTCTTATGATAATGAATTTCACAGGTTGCATATGCAATCTGTTTGTTACACGTTTGTTTGATAGATACTGAACTAACAACAGTGACCTCAAGATTTGTTTTTGAAGAGTTACCAGATATCACACTTCAATAATTGCTGATATATGTATTGATTGTTTATATTGTTTGCATCCAGATTTTAAACGCTGTTATCCTGAGTTACCATAATGAGTTGAGTGGCTATATAATTGAATTAATAAATAATAAAATTAAGTGAGGCATTTCTAAGACAGCACTAACGTGGGGACATAAAACAGGGAATACATGTACTTATATTCACACTGTTAGCATCCTACAGTTAACATAAAATGCAAATGGTACTGATATAATAGATCCAATCACTCTTGGCAATTTAACAAATTAACCACCCAAAGTGTACAGCTCTTACTATACTACTTCCTCTTTAAATCTTATGAAATGTTTATTGTCATAAATCATTTTTCATCCAGAGATCTACCAAGGAAAATACAAGCATTAACAAAAGCATTAAGGGCTTTAAAATTATTTAGGTCAGTTTATAGAATGGACAATTTTGGGGCATGCTTTTCTGATTTCTGAATCTGGCAGATATTAGTATATTGTATGTAATAATTAATATATCCTAAGGGGCCCAGTGTCCAATAGTTGTAAATGGCAAAATTCATACACATATTATCCGAGAAGCAAATGTATCATTAGGTCTGCTTATGTTGGGAAAGACCCTAAACAAATTTTATATACAAATAAAATACAGAACAGGATGCCAACAAAATAGAACACTACCCCCACAAAAAAGTGCTATCCCATGTTATAATTATTACAGTTTAACATCAGAGCAAATTTTAGACCATTTGAAATATTACATCCAATTTATTTCATTTGTTCAAAATTAAAGAGAAAAGAAATTTCTCACAATGTAGCTTTTTATGTCCAATTTGAAATTCTCTTTGTAATAAGCTACTTCACAGATNTAGACCTATATATCATTCCACAGTGCTTTTCAATACGCTCTGACCTGTTTACAAATGTCAGCATATTGTCCTCAACAATCTGGATTTTCATTTTACTGACCTCGGAAAGAGGGAAGGCTGATTCAACCTTGAGCCAGTTAGGATTGAACTCCTGGCTGTGGACAGAGTTAGCCTGTAATATTGCATTCTAACCACTATGCCACCATGCGCTATGTAGGTAGCTTACATATTCATGTGCTTTCAGAAGTTAAGCTTCTATCTAAAGATTTACAAGTAGCATATTAGTTTATCTGTATAAATATTATGAAGTTCAGAGTTTAAACAATTAGTTATATATACAAAGTTATGTGCAAACTATTTAGCATTCATAGAAAGTTTTATGCAGGTATACATTTTAATAGCCATAATAATATTAAATATTTTCCATGTAGTAGATATTCCTGTAAAAATATTCAGTCCCGGTAGTAGTAACTACAGAAAAATATTGAATACGCTCAATTGCTAACAAATGCATGTTATGATTTTATGTTATGATTTGCATACATTGCTCATAATGGAAATTGCTCATTATGAGCATACATTGCTCATAATGCATGTTATGATTTGCATACATTGCTCATAATGGAAAGAATGAAACTTGGAAAGATTAATGCTTTTTTGTAATTTCCAGTAATCTATCTATATATATATATATAAAAGCAAAATACCACTCACGCATCACCACAAAATTTCCAGAACCATATAGCCTACAATCTTGAAATTTGGCACGTATGTTTCTCTTGGCTTCTAGNNNCTCACTAAGAAAGGATTTTTCGAAATAACCATCAAAGCATTCGTATTTCGTATATTATTATTAACACACTCTNNTGCTAAGGAGTTCTACTCCCTCTCCCCACCTGAAAAGAAATCTCTTCTAAATGCAAAACACAAGCAGAGGAGAGGACTTTCAGTTTCAGTTTTAGTATCACAGCACCAAGCAGTTTTAGTACAGAACAGTTGAGCTAAGTCACACCCAGGCTCCTTGCTGTCTCCTTCTTGCTCACACAGCACATAAATCTTTCAGTTTCCAAACAGCCCTGAACTTTCTTGCACACTGACAGGTTGCTAGCCAGATGAATACCAATGGATGCTGGTAGGCAGAGGCACAATTTTTTTCCCTTATTTCCCTTGCCCACAAACTTGCCCGATCACATAGTACAATATAGGGTTGGTGCAATAATTTGACTAGATCTAATCAAATTGTAAAGATTGAGTTATAAATCATAAATATATTTATAAATATATTTGCAGCTTTAAAATCTCTGTATCCTTAAAATATGCAACTCCCATAAGGTAGTCCTCATCTTACAACTGCAATTGAGACCAGAACCTTTGTGGCTAAAAAAGGCGGTCTTAAGCAGTTGTGCCCAAGTTTACAACATTTTTTGCCATGATCATTAAGTAAAACACTGTGGGCATTAAGTAGATCATGTATTTGTTAAGTAAATTCAGCTTTCCCCATTGACCTGGCTTGTGGAAGCTGGGTGGGAAGGTCACAAATACCAATTACGTGACCCTCCCAGGGCTGTGCAATCATCATCAATACATGCTAGTTGCCAAGTTCCCCAAAGTTTGATCCTGTGACCATAAGAATCAGTCATAAACTTACTTTTTTCAATGTGAATTTTTTTTTTGAAAGGTTGCTAAACAGACGGCCATAAGTCAAGGACCACCTTCATCCTTTAATGCTAGAAAACTGACTTGCAACACAACAGTTTTGAAACATTCCAGATTGGAGGAATTTAGCTTAATTTAGTTTATTTTTATATACATTTACAATTACATTTAGAATTGTTCAAAATTATAATACATGTAATTTAATAGTTAAATCTGACATTTTCCTAAATTGTATAGTAATGCTATGTAGCTAGTCGAAATTTTAAATAACAACAAGCAGTACTCTGTATGTGTGTCTATGTTATAATGTCATTCATCTAGGGGGTGCCTGTGATGGCCCAAGCACTTGACCAGGGAAAACAGGCTCCCGATCTCCGTTTTCAGCTGACAGCCTCCTGCAGCCCTCTGCCAGAGAAAACAGCAGGAAACCATAGTGCCCAAAAACGGGGCCTGGGAGAACCATGCACAGCCCACCCGAGCTTCATTTTCGCTGGCAGAGGCACCACGGGCCAGTCTTTTACTGTTTCCAGGGCGGCCCCGCAGGCCAGTTCTAAGCACCCACCAGCTAGATCCGGGCCCCGGGACTTGAGTTTGATGCCCCTGTTCTAATCCAACCCCTCTTCAAGCAGGACACCATATGCCATTTCAGACAGACGGTTGTTCAGTCTCTTCTAAAGCACCCACAACTTCTGAAGGCAAGTCATTCCACTGATTAATTGTTCTTACTGTCAGGAAATTTCTCCATATTTCTTTGTTGCTTCTCTCCTTGAATAATTTTTATCCATAGGTTCTTGTCCTGCCTACAGGTACTTTGGAAAATAGGTTCACCCCCTCTTCTTTGTAGCAGCCTCTTAGATATTGTAACATTGCTATCATATCATACCTAGTCCTTTTTCATTAAACTAGACATGCCCAATTCCTGCAACTGTTCTTTGTATGTTTTAGCCTGCAGCCCCCATTCATCTTTGTTGTTCATCCCTAAACTTTTTTTTAAAGTCTCAACATCTTTTTGGGCAGCTGCAGCACGTTTCTCACTCATATTTAAGTGTTCAGTATTTAAGAGTTAAGTTCCATGACTATTTGCTTTCTTATTAGAAATCTTTCTATAGTAATAGAAAGTACTTTTAACAAATGCAAGTTGACCAGGTCAGCCCAAAGACCAAGCCACCAGCCAGATAGAGCAAAAAACAGGACAAATATGTACTAACAAATAATAAATGGTCTATCCATTTTCCATATAATCCATTCAATGTCTTCCATCTTGTCCTAATAAACGTTCATTAAGTTAATATTACACATATTTATTAAGCATATTTAGCTATATGCATTTTAAAAATACTGTCCTTTAAAGCATAGCATCAAAGCATATAAACTTAATACCTGTAAAAATTTCTACACTAAGTTGTTATCTAATAATCTAGAAATGGGTTTTATTTATTTATTTATTTATTTATTTATTTATTTATTTATTTATTTATTGCAAGAGGTTTCTAGAGAGAAATCAGTAAATACAATAAAAAGGAATAGTAGTAAAATATCCAAATCATTATGTCCTATTGGAATTCATATTAAAAATTTAAGTGTATGCTACATCTATTATCTACATGTATTTATTGTCTTCAATAAATACATGTGCTGCAGTATAAGTATTAAAGAAGTTTGATTTGATTTGATTTGATTTGATT